>JWJB01009967.1:0-62368 GCA_000812895.1 Rutstroemia sydowiana | reverse complement strand
GGTAGATGTAAGCAATCCTGTACTTGTTTTGCTAAAGCTACCGGTTTTTTGGTAATTTCTTTATATTCCTTGGTTTTAGAAAATTTGACCAGGCGATATAGGTGACTGAGCTCTAGGATGCCGACAGAGTTGATGTTGAGAAAGTTTTTGAGGCGTGTGCAATCTCCGCGTATACATACACCAACCTTGGTGGTTTCTGGATCCTCCATTACCTTCTTTAAACTCGGCGCAACTAAGTCATCTTTGCTGCTCCCCGGATACATAGCAATGTGGAACAGACCAATTCGATCTTCTGTAGCCAGTTGGATCAGAGAAACATTCGACTTCGGTCCGTCCTGTTCTCGAGCGTATATTCTCCATTCTATATCAAAACCGATGACCTTCTTGCCTAGGAAATGATTCTTAACAATTGCCTCAGTTGTATGCTTGTTTCGACAATAGTGCACCTTCACTTTTTGTGGTGTACCTTCCTTTTCGGGGCCGCGGTATAAGCTGTAGGACCAGTAAGACTCGGGCGATTCGGGCGCCGCTTCCTTTGCCTTGCGGAACAACTCTTCGGTCATTTTGTAGGTTGACGGTAGGGATTACAATGCTTTCCGCAAATATGATGGGTTTGTTTTTCTCGACATGGTGTGGTCGAGGTGGTGCAGGGTTCAAGGCTAGACGCTTAAGCTCTAGATTATTATAAAGTTGCACTCCGGCGTAAGAATCTGATGCCGCGTAGACGATTTGATCAATAAGTAATGGTTTACTCCAATCACTAGTTCGCACGTCTCCTTTAAACATTGGTAGATGTAAGCAATCCTGTACTTGTTTTGCTAAAGCTACCGGTTTTTTGGTAATTTCTTTATATTCCTTGGTTTTAGAAAATTTGACCAGGCGATATAGGTGACTGAGCTCTAGGATGCCGACAGAGTTGATGTTGAGAAAGTTTTTGAGGCGTGTGCAATCTCCGCGTATACATACACCAACCTTGGTGGTTTCTGGATCCTCCATTACCTTCTTTAAACTCGGCGCAACTAAGTCATCTTTGCTGCTCCCCGGATACATAGCAATGTGGAACAGACCAATTCGATCTTCTGTAGCCAGTTGGATCAGAGAAACATTCGACTTCGGTCCGTCCTGTTCTCGAGCGTATATTCTCCATTCTATATCAAAACCGATGACCTTCTTGCCTAGGAAATGATTCTTAACAATTGCCTCAGTTGTATGCTTGTTTCGACAATAGTGCACCTTCACTTTTTGTGGTGTACCTTCCTTTTCGGGGCCGCGGTATAAGCTGTAGGACCAGTAAGACTCGGGCGATTCGGGCGCCGCTTCCTTTGCCTTGCGGAACAACTCTTCGGTCATTTTGTAGGTTGACTCGGATATTGGTAACTCATTTTGTTCGGGATCCTCGGGTAAAGCTTCACCTGTCTCTGGTTCAAGCTCAACTTCTAGCTCGGGACTTGGTTCTACATCGGCAGGAATTGCCGCATTTCCTAGCACATCGTCGCTGCTCGCTCCATAATCTGATTCTTCTTGGGTGGCATTTGCTTCGGGATCGAATTCGTCGTCTTCATACAAGACATCACTCATCTCTTCGGATTTTCGGCTCTTCTCAGTATGAATTGTAGATGTTTTTCCTGCTCGATCGACCAACTTGTTCGATTGAGTATTCTTCTCGAGTGCGATTGATGGTGCTCCTGGTGGACTCGATAAGGCGTTCGATGTTACGAATTCATCCTGCAAAGTCCGCCCCTCATTTCGCGACGTCACTGTGCTCAGAAATCTTGCCTCGCCCAAGCCCGCCCCAGGCTCACCTTTAAACACAATCCCATGTAATGGACTCCAAGTTCTTGCTGAATTCGTAGCCATTGTTCTCCTGTAATACATATCAGCTTTGCGCAGTATCAGTTTTTTCAAAAGAGGTGAAAGTTTGCATACCCCGGTATTACTTTTATAGACGTGCTAAATAATCGTCTCGCTACGGTAGGAGGCAGATTTGAGGTGACGGCGCAGAGAGAAGAACTCATCATGAAGGGTCTCCGCAATGATCCCAGCGTTGCAGCTCCATTTTTACTACGGAGCATGACACGCAGTTTTGCATTTGTGGCGTGTATTCGTGGTCCTGTGAAAAGGGTACAGGGAAAGACCGAACGAAGGAGAGGAATAATAATTGCCTATAGATTTGGATAAGCAGTAAATATCAGAATCCGCGATTTAGTTGATGCCTTATGAGGCATGAATCAGAAGTGCTTATGAATTGGATGCAAAAAGCTGGAGACACACCCCAAATTTAATTTGCGAATCATGAAAACGTGAAGTTGATAGAACAACTAGACATATACAACGAAATATTGCAACTCTGGAAGGAATTTGGTTTGTTTGGTCGAAAGAAAGCCTTTATTATACCTAATTGTGAGTCAAATTCTTCGTCTTCGTCGCTCTCACGTGCACGGTACTGCTCAAAGACACCCTTGTTTTCAAGTCTGCTGGCTGTGGATATGTACTGTAGAAGGAGGGGGGATTGAAACTCATGTGGAAAATGGACTTTCATGTATTGACACGCACGGTAGCTAATCTTCTCTCTCATAGTGTGAACCTCTCATTCTCACTGTCAAAAACGCAAACTCAACATGGCCACTCAATTATTACCTCTCGGTTTGTCATAGCCACCAAACTGCCAAAATCACAAACATTCGCTAATGGCCAAATAGAACTCATTGATAAATGTGTTGGCTCCAAGATCTGGGTCATTATGAAAGGTGACAAAGGTACTTGATCTCTTGCCCACCCATCCCCATCCGCATTGCATTGCATGCCCCTAAACCTAATGCTTATAGAATTCACGGGCACACTCACTGGTTTCGACGACTATGTCAGTAAGTATACTTCTCTCCTGTCTATACATAAACACTCATGCTGATTTACACGCACCAGATATGGTTCTAGAAGATGTCATAGAATTGTGCGTTTGTGCTCTTTCCAATTTAGTAATTTACTGCTGACATCTTATCTAGTGACTACCTCGGAACTCAAACCAAGCTTTCTAAGATTCTACTGAACGGAAATGGTATTGCTATGGTATGGCACTTAATCCTCAAAAACATGCAAAAAAAGAAGTAATATGCTAATAATGAACAATAGTTAGTACCAGGTGGAGAAGGACCAATTGCAGCATCGTAAACGGCGAATGGATTTTAAATGCTATTGAAAATTAGAAATATGAGTAGTTTCTCATACTCAATATGAGGATAGTTATACTTTTTTGACTTCATGGTTGTTATTTGACAGGCTTGATCCCGTTATTGTGACGGCATTGTGATTCACTTCAAACCGAGCCAGGAAGTTAGTGCTCACCTCCCCGGCTGTTGAAGCCATGGCAGTTTATTTCTTTCATATCCCAATTACTTACAGTCATATGGAGTTTGAGCTGGCTACTGTCATATTTTCAATGCTATACTCTATTCTGAGTTCACAAGTGAGCGTTCTCGCCTCCCCCTCTTGTAGCTACAGTGGCATCTCTTTGTTTTCCTTCCACATTACACAGTATAATATCTCGATCCTCGTTCGCCTCATCTCCCTATGCTCTAACTTTCCAACCTCTCTACACAAGAGAGCCAATCCCGGTCCTCTACCTTTCTCAAATTCCTCCGCGTTTGAAACAGTTCAGTGTCCAGCTACCAATCTTCACCAGCATATTACCAAAACTAGACTCCACCATAACCCATTTCAGGTCAAGCCCAATTCTTTATTTCTATGTCCGACTACACTTTTATTCCCTGTTACGCCCTATGGCCGAAGTCACTTCGGCTCTATCAACCCAAATCCTCCACTCATCGTCGATTTTCCTTTTTGAACAAAGAGGTCCCACCCCACAAACGCCATTTCTATCTCTGCTGCACCTGACCAGCGTACAAAGAAAACTCACCACACAATCACAACATCACAAAGAGCATGACATCACCCATCTCCTCGAACAAAGAACATCCAACCGACTGGACTGACTGGAATGGAAGCTATAGTCGAAGATGATCGAACAATTATTAATAGGTATTGCGGAAAACACGGAAGCAAATGTATTTTTTTCTTTGATCATTTTTGAAGTAAAGATAACGATTTTGGATACTGTATTCATTTGTATCATGCCATTACTTGTATGTTTATATTTTCCCTTTTACACTGAAGAGAAGAAGATATCTGTTTTCTAGAACAGTTGTAGCAGTCATCGTCGTTTGATGTACAAGCAAACAAACAATATCGGGGAGTGTGGGCTTACTTATACTTCATTTGAAGGACATATGTGGGCGACTTGTATTGTTCAATACATTTTGAATTCCAGAGGCGATAGATTTTCAACAGATACCAAAATCGAAGTACCGAAGTATCTCAAACATCTGGAACATCTGGAACATTTACATTAGCCGCAGCAGCTACACAATACCCACAAAGCCACAACCATGAAAATAGAACACACAACTTACGATGCTGTCCATCCAACCGCCAACACAAATACGAGCAGCTCACAACCAGGCCCCCTCGTCGAAACCACACACCGCATAAAAGCCTACCTAAAATCAAAATCAAGGTCTATTCGCATCCGCCGCTCTATCTCCGCATCTCATCCCAGTACCTCTCGCCCACGTTCCCACATCACACGCCCTCTACCCCCCAACCATCCCTATCACAACGAAAACCCACAACCCCAGCCCAGCCATAACCCCATCAACAGATCTGCATCCACTTCACACTTGCGAGTCCTCCGCGAAGAGCAAGCCAAATCCCAACAACAGGCACAAGAGCAAGCCTCTCGTAACCGCGGCGATCACAAGCTTCCCCGCGATCCCCAATCCGGGAACTCGCGACCATTCAATTCGCAAACATTCCTTTCACCACAATCCGGAAACGAAACCACTCAGAACAATGCCAACCCAAATTCCATCTCCAATTCTCAAAATGCAATGGATACCCCCGGTAAAGAATTCGATCTTGCGATATGGCGCGAACAACAGCGTGGTCTGGAGCGTGATTTCGGCAAATCCCCTAATTACAATCATAACTACAACACTTCGGGCATAAGTAGCAGATCAGGTAGTCCCGTATCACAGTCGCAATCTCAATCTAGTGCGTTTCGCACCCCTTCCGGTGAAGCATTATACTGGCAAGACAGCAATATCAGTAATGTGCACTGGGGTACGGGATTTGCACCCACGCACTCAGCCGAACGGAGTGTCATATCAAGCGCGAGTCCAAGTGCGAGTGTGACAGATACTGAGAGTATGCGCTCACAGACCGAGACACCCGGGACATCAAACACGGGCAGCTTTGGGCTACGGAAGAAACTAAGTTTGAGAGGGAAGGGGGTAAAAGCGTTGACGCATTCGCATGGTGGGGCTGGGAAGAAACTGAGACATATGGATGGGTGGGGCGGCGATGGTGTTTCTCCTCGTGAGGAATATGATTCCAGGGGACATGCAAAAGCGCATACACCAAGGTCCACACCCAGCGCCACCATATCCAGCAAACCAACAACACCTAACCTCAGTTTTGGTCCTGATTCCCGCGTCAATACACCAGATACCGCGGCTTCTGCCTCATCTGGTTGGGATCTCAAGAAATTGGAGAGAGTGCGTGCTGCTATTGCAGAAGGGAACCTAGAGGTTGTACGACCACGTGAAGGGGTGCCAAAATATATGGATGTGTTGGGGCTTTCGGAGAGTCAGGCCTCGCTCGTAGCTGGGCTTTCAGAACAGAGGGGAAGGCCGAGAGTGAAGGTTGAAGATTCGAATGCGAAGGCGGAAGCGAATTCTGGTAAGGGGTCGGCGTTGGAAAAGATACAGGCAAGGAAGGAGAGGAAGGCAGAGGGGAGTAAGGAAAGTATCAAAAGTAAAGGGAGTGGGAAGGTGGGTAGCAGCATGTCGAGATGGAAGGAATATGTGGAGGAGGGAGTGGAGGCTGTGGATGAGTATTTTCTTGGAAATGGCGCTGCTGGTGCTGATGCAGGAGGGAAGAAGAAGGGGAAATTGTCAGGGCCGTTCGAGTACTTATCATCTGGTACAAGCTCGAAAGATTTCAAGGCATCAAGCATTTCCGACGGAAAGAGTAAGAGTAATAGCAGAAGTAGGAAGAGAGATAGTGGAAGCAGAAGCAAGAGTCGAAAAGGGGACACGGAAGGAGAAGATGATGATAGCGAGGTAGAATTCTGGTGTGTTGGTGAAGAAGATGCTCGCCGCGAAGAGAAGAAAAAGAATGATAATGACAAAGAGGTGCAAACACAAAATCACAATTCTCAGCTAAAGTCATCAAAACATCACCCCTCGAAACAAGCCCAGCTAGCCCGTGCTCCCTCCAGCGTCATCTGTAAAATCTGCCGCAAACGTCCCATCAGCGCCAACAACATCTGCAACACCTGCAAGCAGTCCTTCGTCAACACCCAGAGATTTGAGTCTTCCCTCGAAGACCTAGCAATCGAGAAACAGCGTCTTAAAACGCCTTTCTTCTTGCAAGAGAGCTCATCTTCAGTTTCCATTGGGGCGATGCTTTCATCCACGCCGCCTGGGAGGACGCCCAGGAAGGATCCCGAGCATAGGAGAGATGGGAGAGGGAGGAAAGATGAAGGATCGGGGAAAATAGAAGAGGAACAGAAAGGTCGTCCGCAGCTAAGAAAGGATCAGGAATCTTATTTCCCGGTGTATGAAGAATATCAGAAGTCGCAGAATGCATCGAAGAATGTGTCGCAGAATCAATCACAGTCGCATTCACTATCTGAGAAACCACCCGCGCCACTACCTAAGGATGTTCCTCCCAAGGATATCATTCCCACCTCAACCTCCAATTACAACCTCCCATCCAACACCCATAATCCAGCCGTCGCACCTCTCAAAGTACAAAAGTTAGCTCATAACAGATCCAGAAGTCCCCTTTCCCAACCCCCATACATCAACAGCGTACCTGGATTCGAAATTGAAGCAACTCCTGTATTACCTGACCACGTCACTCTGCAACCACAATTACAACACCGCACACCCCCAGCATTGATACGACAAGACTCCTCCTTCTCCAACGTTTCTGAAGTACCATCATCGGATACGGAAAGAAATGAGAACTTCGAGTATCATCAATTTGTGTTGCAGGAATCGCGGAGGTGATGCAGGAACAGGTATTGACACAGAGCCATACATAAATGGTATGGATTACGGGTTGAGATGGTATCTGGTCGGTTGGCTGGTTAGTCATGGCAGAGAGAGACATATATTTCCCTGCATCTCTACTCCGCCTGCAAAAAACTCACATACCCATCCATCCAATATCACTTCTTCAAAACGCAGAACGCTCGCTCATTAGCTTGCTGCTCAACCGCACCTGCAAACACTTCAAATTCCCAATCAGATTTATATTCTTATTCAATTTTCGCAATCATTTATATAGATGTAGTCACAGGCGCAGGCGAGGGAGCTTTATTCGGCCGAATTAAGATTAGACAGGGAGGGCAATGTGTTGAATTATTTGTTTGCGTGTTGGCTTTTTTGTCAGACTGGATTAGAGAGGGTGTTTCTTGGAATGCAGGCGTAGTGGTTGGTGCAGTGTAGACTTTTAACGAATTGTACATACTTGAAATACAAGAACTTTTTAAGATAAAGTGATCCTCGAATTGATGGTGTACTATAGTGGGAAGTACTTTACCAACATTCAAACTACCGATTGAACTACCCGGTTGGGTCAGTTCTGAGGCCACGCCACTGCAAACTTTGCAGGATCTAGATCTATAGCTGAGCTCCGATAAGGTCCTCCGCCACCCAACCCAATATTGCAAGTGGCAAAGGAAGGGGATTTCATATATTATTTTCCTACCAATATCTAGAATGCCGAATTGGGTAGCATACCCAGTACGCCAGCGGTTGCAATAAATCCTTCACCACGAGCAGAATTCCAAATCTGAACTCAAACAAACTCTCGAATGTTGATTAAATCAAGCTCAAATTTCTCGATCATCATATTCAAATATCCAATAACCATGAATTTGGAGTTGACTTCATAAGAATCGAATAAAAACTGAACTCGTTATAATTTTTGGAAAGTCTTAAGTGATGACGGAAGAATGGTAGGAACTTTTGAAGTACCAGGTATCCACTATGTTGGTTTCCAACAACGATGAAGGAACATCGAAGGATGCAATCAATTTACCACCACAATAGAATCCCGACCAAATAACTTTCCAAAACGCCTAATTGTTTAGATTATGATGTTCAAGTATTCGATAACCATTGAAGCTCATTTTACACAAAATCACATATCATATTCATTGATAAAGAAGAAGTGTGAGAATTTAATTGCACATCTTATATCGTATATTCCCATAATATTAAATCGTCGACATTTTGGCTGGATATGAACTAGTATCAATGCTTTCAAGATCTTCCTGATATCTTTTCCTACACAGCCTGCCACAACAACTATATCCTCTTGGAGAGTAGTACAGAATTCCAGAATTTAATTATGAATATTTTGCACGACTGTTTTGGGATACCAACAGAGGCTGAGGGGTTGCTCATTTGGCCTTCCTCGTCATGCCATGTAGAAATTTCAATGGGTACCAACAATAATGGGAGGAAAATCCTATAAAGGTCCTTGAGAATCTCAGTAGTAGCAAGCATACAAAAACAGATCGAATTTTTTTCATATCAACATTTTCCAATTCATTCCAATTGTCCCATCAATATGTCGTCGAACCCATATAACGAGCCACTAAGACTTCGAACATGCGCATGGCCGGACTGCGGACAGGTTTTTGATACCATTTTATTGCTTCGGTAGGTCATAAATATATATTTCTTGGAATGTAAACATCAACTAATTATTATTTCCTTTGTGTAGGACTCATATTGCAACTCATCAGGAGGCTATGCAATCGGCGGGACGTTGCCTTATTTGTGAAAATAATGGTGGGAGGGCTTGGAATACAACAGGAAAGGCCAGTACGCAACGAAAGTAAGTTAATAATCCTCAACGTGATAACTCATTAGAGTACATTGTCACATCACAGGATTCCTCTAATCATTATCATCATATAGGGATCATCTCAAAGTGAAGCATATTCTAGTAGAATGCGCATCATGCAAGGTGCTATATGCGATGGCGTCTACATCAAATCATGTCAATGGTAATAATCATAAAGGATCCTTGACAAAAGCAAGCCCTGCACAACACAGCCAGGGAAGCAATTCCCAAGAAATAGCGAGGGCAATGGCATTAAGCAACTTACCTCCACCCGCTAGATCACAATCATCTACACCCCCTCGCGGCAAAAGTGCTTCTCCTGTCGGCCATTATGGAAAATCTAACAGCACTGAACTTGATAGCGGCGATGAAAGAGCTAGAAAAGCAGCGCTGGCGGCGATGAAGAAGCACACTAAAACTGGGGGAGATACGCATGCCAGCGGCAGCGGCACCAGAAGAAGTCCTTCTGTAGATAGCCAGGGTAGACGTCGTGCTGGGCATTAGCTGGCATATCTTCCATAGCAGATGGCACTCGTCAAGATTCGCAGGTCAAGGAGACCCGGAAGACAATTTGTATAGAAGTCCATCTACTATCCATATCTACTGTACCTATCTATCTAGCTAGCTATCTACTCTCTCCAATTATACACTCTAAAACCCTCATTTTCCAATTGAATTGAAGGCCAAGCTGGCTGTGATATATACTTATACACTCATCTTGGCTCTGGCTATACCGGATCGAAAATTTGGTCAGCAAGTATTCAGTAGATCCACCCCACCCTGCTAGTATTAACAGTCCTGTAACCCAATTTGGTATTACCTCAGAAATAGCATACCTAACTACGAGAGTACTCATACCACCATTCCACAACCATACCAAATCCATTCACCCCATTCATCCCATTCCCATACTAAAACGAATAACCGTGCCCTCCCTACCGTACTGAGAAAGCCCTGTTCCACTTCCTAGCCAGATTCCCACCTTTCTACCTTCCTTCCTTATCAGTAATAATATCAATCCATTCACCACCTACACATATAAAATACGGCCAGGTGATACAGTAGTATGGTAGTTTAAAGGAAGTTTTGATCTTTAAATTCTGGTGTCGAGGACTGATTGATGCAAAAATATTCAACATAGAGGAATCAAGAAGAACATAAGTACCTACCTCCAAGAGCTCAAAATCAAAACATGACTCTCCACTCCAGTTTGTTCTCCTCCTCTTCCTCTTCCTCCCGTTCAACCCTCATCCACATCCTCCCCCATCGCATCCTCCAAACCCAACCTACCACTCACTCACTACCAATTCACCACCTCCACACAAACCGTACCACCCTAGTTAGCCACCAAACTACCGAAGTACTGTACAGCAACGATGCATCCACCCTAACAACCCAGCACTCTTACCAAACCTCAATTTCTTCACTTCCACTACCTTCCAAACTACTGTACTGTACAGCTAATCAATCTTAGCGCGATAGCTTCACTGCTTTACTTACACCACTACACTTAAGTACCAGTACTTTAACACCAACCAGTACGTACCTATGTACCTAGGTATTTAATCCCTCCTCTCTTTCTTTCCCCTCTTTCTCTCCTCTCTTTCTTTCCTATAAAGCCCCCTCTTTCTTCTCTCCACTTTCTTTCTTACTTACTTTACAAAAAGCTCTTCCTTTTATTCTTCCTTTATTGCTTCTGCACTCTCAATCTCAATCTCAATCTCAATCTCAATCTCAATCTCAATCTCAATCTCAATCTCAATCTCAATCTCAATTTTACATTTTGTATGCAATCATCTCAGGATGATACATACCAGTACATACCCACACAACACCGACTAATTTTTCATAGTTAGCTACCCTCAATAACAATACATTCAACTTCACCTGAAGTATTACTACCAACATACAAGACGAACTTCATCACCACCTCCAGCTTTCAAGGATCAAGACCCAAACCCTCTTTCAAGCGGGCCATCGATTAGCATCTCGCACTCCCCCCAGAACGAACGACAGAAGCAACTCGCAATCTCGAATCGATTATTCAACATGCACTATTCACAACACAACGATCAATCAAGACAAATATATTATGCGAAGCAGCAGATCTTGGTATTTCCTAACGAACGACTCTACAAACTCTCACAACATATTCCATTCCATTCGATTCAATTCCATTCAGTTTCCAGTCAATTCCAATCATCCATCCATCCATACCATTCCATCAATTCCATACCAGTCAGTCCATTTCTAAACTCCTCCGAATCAATTCAAGTCAATTCAAAAAACTCCAGGCCCAGGCCCATTCCAATAGCATATGTGCACCCACACCATGCAACCATCCATGCTTAAAATTCCTATGTGCAAATCCCACAACCAACTTCGAATCAAGTTCCATCCATCCATTTCCATACCATCTCTCGCACCAAATACAAATCGACACCACCTCCACAACCAATCCCTCGAAAGATGATACCACATTCCAAAGTCAAACCAACGTTCTTCTTCCAAGATCAAAAAGCCTCGCTACTAACTCCCGAAACGAATCTGGAAACATAACAAATTGATCTGAGAATCCTACATGCCCGGTGGCCAACCGAGGAGGAGACTCCCCACCCAAAGTAGGGGGGTTTTCACAATAGGTTTGTTTTTCCAAGGACATATCGTGCGCGTTCGTAAAGCAATTCAAACTGGTCGAATAATTGTTAGCAAAACCCGGAGCATGGTGCTCGTTCGAAAGTCTGAGTGAAGTTGGGTCTGAAAGACGCCATATATCCAGTTCTTCCTCCAGTATGTACAGTTCTGTGTGGTCGTCACTACCTGACAACCTTTTTTTGCATGTGAAATTCGTATGTATCATCCATCCCTTTGTGGTGTACGCCATGCAATGCAATTATAATATAAGTTTCTCCAACTCCATGGCTAATGCAACCAAACCAAAGGATTGTGCTGTAATCGATCGAACAAAAAGGGTGCCATGCAAAGCACCAAAATAAAATATAAAAAAGAAGCGAAAACCATTCGTGCATACTCGTACAATAACTAATGAACAGCCCACGTCAAAAAGCGTGTCCATGAAATATCTGAATCAAAAAATGGCAATCAAAGCCAATGTACGGTGGGTTTGGTGAAAAACTTTGATGGGTTCTTCAAGTGGGCCATCTTGTCTGCCTTAGCCATTGTTGTTTCTTTCTCCGCATTCCAGCTGTCAAATGCATCAAAACCCTGCTTGAAAGCATCAGGGATCTCGGCGTCGATCTTGTAATCGTAGTTGTAGAGATCAGCGGGCATTGGCATTTGAGGTCCATACTCGTCACTCCAAGCTACGTTCAAAGCATCTTTGACTTCGGGAAGAAAGTCCAGTTCAGTAAAGTCGAACTCGCCCCACGGGTAAGATACTACTCTCCCCTTACTCTTTCCACTGCTTACTTGACCATCCTCGCTGTCGGATTGGAGAGGCGACATGTTTGAGACTTGACGCAAGCTGGAAGGATGAGCTGGAGCATGTTTCTTGACGCTATTCATTGCGGCAGAAACACGGGTTGATGGTACATCGTTTGAAGATGCATCTAGTTGTATGGTTTTGGGAAGATCCGCGTTTGCAGGTCTTGGTCCAGGTGGAGGAGTTTGAGTCCATGTCTTTTGCTCCAAGACTCCGTCAAAACCTTCATCGCCATCGTCGGAATTTTCACCGTCAGAGTAGTCGAAAGTGAAAGGACCCTTGCGCCTAGATTTTTCGGCTGCTGCAAAAATGTTTTTGGAGGGGGTAACAGGAGGCTCGACAGTGATAGGGCGTCCCCAACGGTTAAGGTCAGGGCGAGGATCGTTGATAGGACGTTTCTCCTCCCAGTTCCTGAGTTGAACTGGTGTCAAGTCCTGTATAAGGATGACCTCACCATACTTCCCGGGATTCTCCAAATAATCGAGGTCGTTGTCGCTGTAAGGCCATGGGAGCATGCCACCTTTTCGATACTTCTCCTGTTGAGCCAACTCGTCTCTCGAGAGCTGATTGTCAGGTCCAGCTGGCCACCAAGGGTCGGTTGCGTACTTTCTGTCAAGTATTACAAGAGGCTCCGGCTTTTGTGGTACAGCTTTTTTAGGTGAAACTTCTTTTCCCACTGTATTTTCAATTGCCTTTACTGATCCTTCTTCAGAGTCATCCGAATCATCTGAATCCCAAACATTGTTCCATGCATTTCTCGACTTGGGTTTCTTTTCACTGTTCCGACTACGTTTATCGCCAGTCTGAGCAGGGTTGGATGGTCGGGCAACTTCGGAGTCTTCCTCTTCAACACGACTGATGTTGTGCCTCCTCTTGAGTGCTCTATCAACCACCCTTTTTACATCAAAGCCAAGTCTAGCTGCTTCTTCGTCTTGCTTCCTAGAAATGGCCTCGACTTGGGCATCTGTGAGGAAACCTCGACTATCTTTAGCTGGCGATACATTTTTGGGTTTGCGATGACGTTGCGGACGTTCAGTTTGAGGGAGAACAGCTCGACTCTTTCCTTTATGGTCTCGGATGGTGCGTTTGCGCTGTTCAGTTTGCGGAGCTCTACGGCGAGGAGATTGAGCAGGTTCCGCGGGAGGTGTGTTGAAAACATACGGGTCCGGAACTGTACTCTTTTTGCGGAAAGGAGTGATCATGCTGGCAATAAGTGAGATGGGGTTCAACATCGAACCAATACTTCTAGCTGGTGCATCTTTTTCTGCAGGAGAGTTCTGGGGTGAAGGTGTCTGCGGTGCGGGTGTCTTGGGTTCTTTGAAAAGTTGCAGGGTGCCTTCAATGTTCTCGGGACTAAACACCTCCGGCATCTCAACATCACGATCATCGGGTTTGCTTCGTGGAGCCTTTGAACTTTTTGGAGCCTTTGAAGCGGTAGCGGGTTTTGAGTGTTGTTTTTGTCGATTGGGTGTGGGTGTAGGAGGAGCAGCAGAGCCTTGGGAAGTCAAAGTAGACACAAGGTATGCTTTGACACCTTCAATGGATGGCATTTTTAACGACTCATTTCTATGAGCAATGAAAGCATTGAGCACTTGTACTAGATAGGGATCATCCGTTAATAAAGTTTCGGCCTGGGATTGACGCGCGGTAGAAGCAGAACAAATGGCAGGTCTGGAAATAGTCTCACTGGAAGAAGCCGCAGCTGTCTTCTCCTGCTCGGTTTCAGTCTCCTTGGGAGCCTCCTTCGATATGTTAGCATAATGCATATGGTGACCAGGACGTTGGTAACTTACAATGGCTTTAACATTCATAGCGGGGGGTTCAAGATTCTTTAAGGGAAGGTTTAACTTCAAGCGCAACCTATCCGTCTTCGACATAGGTCTGCGCGGCGAGCTCCGTCCATGTACATAAAGAAAACCAGGAGGGAAACCGAACATCTCTGATGCAAGCTTGATACGCTCATCGGGATCCTCTGGGATGGTAGATGTCTTGATTGGTGGTTGAGGTGGGTCGCTTTGGGCAGAAGGCTTCAAGGATGGTGCAGGGAACTTAAGCTTCGATGAAACTTCACTTGCTGTAGATGGACCAGCTACAACTTCCTCAGACTTCTTATCTGCCACAGAATTAAGCGGCTGTGCCTGTGCTGAAGCGCGCGATGAAGAGGCGTTGCTTTGTCTAGCACTAGGTCTTGGTCTAAATCGAACGGGTGTCTCAGTAGCCTCATCTGAACTGCTGTTGTTGGCAAATGCATCTGATTCCCTGCGTCCACGGGATTGTGATTTAGATGGCGATGACTTAGATGGTGATGATTTGGATGGTGATGATTTAGAGGGTGATGATTTTCCCTGTACGCTCTTCGAATCTTCTTTGGGCGCTGGAGTTTTATCATTTGTTGATGATTGCGACGCATCACTGAGACGCTGTCTCTCAACACTTCTTCGTGCTCTACAATTAACACGATCAGACGTTAGCGATAAAGTAATAACAGGAATAGGGGAAGGGGAAAAAGAAGAAAGAAAGCCGAAGCTACTTACTGTTCTTCAAGACGCGCGCGTTTAAATATATTTTTTTCAACATGTTGTGGGCTATTTGGAGTACCAACACTTTGGTGGGTAGAAGGCTCCTCATCTTCACCTCGCGATCTCTTTCTATTCGATTCAAGTGCACCAAGACGCTCTCGTCCTTGGGGTTGTTGAGTCGATGCATCATTATCCGAAGATACCTCCTGCGATGTAGCTTGATTGGGTGGAGAGGTAGATCGTGAATCGGGGGGATTTTGAGGTTGCGATTCAGTGGATTCCTCTGAGTGGGATCGGGAGACGCTAGTAGTAGGTGGTGGAGATTGTGATGAATTATTCGCGACCTTGGTGGAAGCTTCAACTGCGACCGTATTTTCACGGTTGTCGGCAGGTTCTGTAGATGGAAGAACATCTTTTGCGGCGGCTTTCTTTGATGCAGCACGAGTTGCTCTCTTTTTTGGAATGTCGTCGAGGGATTTTAAGCCTCCGGGACTGGGGTTAGCGCGTGTTCGCCGCATCTTGTCCTTTGGACGCGATGATTAAAATTTAATGCGGAGGTCTTTGACGCGACAAAACAATTTATTTCTCTTTGTAGAATTTATCGTAATTAATTTTGATTGTCAAATATGGTTGCGACGCAAAAATGCGTAGTCGTGAGATGAAAGTTGTAATTGTAAAGTTTGAAAGTTGAAGTTGTTTCTCGGAAGAAAAGATGGGGGATGGGGGATAGATTTCAAGGTTTGGTGGTGGAAAGAAATAGACTAATGAAAAAAAAAAAAAGATCGGGTACGGCAGCCTTAAAATGTAGTTCTGCCGTACAGTTTACGGTGAAGTTACCTGAGGCAACCATAATATGAAAAAATGATCGCTCGCTTAAAGAATTTTTAATTATTTGAGCCATATTAAGACTCAGAACAGCCGTACTAGGTATTTCTCCCGAGAAAGCAGTACGGCTGTAGGGATATGGATGGGTATGGGGATGGGAATGGGATGATACCTTATTTACAGAACAGGTAATCTTCAACGATATACTCGGTAATTTCTATCTTGATAGATAGACAGATACATACTACACAACTTATAAAACATAGACTCAAGATGAAAGTATACAATTATTACATTTCCATATGAATAACAAATCAAACTTAAGACCACCGTACATACTAAATATCGACGATTAAACCAATCTAACTGATGTAAGTAAATAAAATGAGGGGTAAACACCTCCTTCTCCTTAGCCTTTCTCTGGCTTTACCACACATGCATACCTGTTTATAGAGAATATACAGGTATCACTACATCACTAATTGACATATCACGATCAGTTGACCATTACTTATACTGATAACTGCCTATCAATTCATCCAACCATTTCCAACCTGGCAAGTCAGCATCGTTATCACGCATCAATACATGCACTGTACTCGAGTATCTTAAATACATCAACGAAGTACCTCCCTAGGTAAGCATCTATCGCTGTTAAATATATACCCAAGCTTCCACACAGTACACATTACCTCCATATACTTTCATTTCAGCCTCGTCCAGCCTCACCTAACCTCACCAGGCAACAACGTCAACATAAAATCGAATCACACCACCACACCACTACAATCATTGAATCAAGCCATCCATTAAAAACACCAACAAAGCCTCGTACTCGTATAAAAAACCTATTATCATCTCAAAGTACTCGTAATAATCCCATTATCTTTAAAATTCTAGAACCGTCGACCTCTATTTGGTAGAACACAATTCTGTAGCACCCTGAATAGCACAACTTTAACGTCAATAACCTTATATCGTAATAAATGCTCGTACATAAACCTCCGGCTCCAATTAACTCCCCACCACTTGGCGTCACGGTCCCAAAATATCAATGACGCAATCATAGCCGTGACAACCAATATCTAGATTCATTACCATGTGCAGGTGGTGCTGTATGTTTACACTACTTCTAGTGCCGTATATTCTCGTCTGCTCTCCTCCCCTTCTTTCTAGGCTTTACTGTAGAAACCCTTACCTTGTTGTAGAATTATCCCCACGATATCAAAGAAGCCACACCATAGAAACTCCACCATACAATATACTCTTGATCCCTCTCCCTCCTTCCAAGCTTTTCCATTCCCATTTCTATTTCCATCTTCCATCCCCGAATCCTTTTCGTCCGCTGTAAACTCAAACCATACACCGGAAATGCTGCAAGTACAGCCAAAGCACTAACATCAACCAATTCGTCAATCTCATCAAAAATTCATCTATCAAGCTATTAGTAAACTTAGACTCTTATTTATTCTCCCATATCCATATCCATATCCATATGCATTTTCACTTCCATTCACTAATCATACTACACATACCTACAAATTTAAATCATATAGCAAATTACCAAGTACTATGGTCCACATTTACTTCATACCATCCCACCCCAAACCAACCACTCCCATCACTCATTTCCATTCATTTCATTTCCCTCCTTCCTTTCTATTCACCTTTTCCTCATTCCCCGTTTGGTCACCCCCCATGATATCCTTCCCTTCTTCCCTCCCATTCCTCCCACTTCTTCCTCCTTCTAACCTTCCATCTTCACCATCACCAAACCCCAAACCCATATAATACCCCTTCACGTCACATCAAAAGCAAAACCCACCCATACATTCAATCCTAAAATCAAATCAAACCTAACCAAACCAAACCCACTACCATCTCCCACACAACCCCACGCACAATGTACATCTCACGCACGACCTCCATTCGCATGCACAACCAAAACCAGACGTAACCACAAATCAAGCCATTTCCCAAAAAATCACCTACACACACACACACGCACGCACGCACATATATTATACCATACAATATGTATATTTATATTCATATTCATATTCAACTAATTCATCTCATCTCACCACCCCACATCAAATCACACATCACACACAAAACGTATCTCAGAAAAAAAAAAAAAAGAAAAAACAGAATCATAATCCATCCATACCATCCATACCATCCATACCATCCATAATGTACACCAAATCTGTACTTTCCTTCCTTCCCTCATTGCATCCACCCATCCATCCTATAGACGATCACATCAAAAGCACAACCAGAAAAACGAGCGCTATGCCGCACACCCACACAATAAAATGCGTCATCCATGAAGCCAAGTCAACTGCAAAGTAGACACTTTAAAAAAAGAAGTCGTAAATGTAAACAAGTTTTTTAAGATTAATCTCTTCCCTCCCTATCTTTCCTACCCTCCCCACCCATCCATCCCACAAAAAGACAAAACATAACACCTCGCAATGCATTCATAAAACATCGATAATGATCAAGAAAGCAAATCCCACGCTTCAAATCCATCAACATCAACTTTCCGATTTCGACTTGACCGGTGTTTTAACAGGAGGTTTACTCGGCGTTTTAGTCGGAGTCTTTATCAACGTCCCAGGGAATTCCGATGCCGTCGGATCAGGATCTAGTAGATTACTCATAGCCTTGCTAAGTTGTTTAAAGTCGACTGGTTTAGTAACATAACTATTAAAGCCAGCTTGTATGCATTTTTCAAGGACATCTGCCATGACGTTTGCAGAGAGGGCGATGATTGGCATTTTCGGGTATGAGCCATTGTCTTCCCATTCGCGGATTTCGCGGCAGGTTTGATATCCATCTTTGCGAGGCATGTGGAGATCGCACTATGGTTATGTTAATTTGGGTGATTTGAAATGACGTTATGAAAATATCTTACCAGAATTAAAGAGTAGTGGCCATGGGGTTTAGCAAACACTTTCTCTGTACATTCCATGCCATCTGAAGCTAGCTCGACCGCAATTCCTACTTTAGCCAAGAATTTCAACAGCACCTTCTGATTGACCAAGTTATCTTCGACCAAGAGGACCTTGAGACCTTTATTGCCGAGGCGCTGGCCAACATCTAAGTAATGTTGTTTCTGACTCGCGACTTGTTGCTGAGCACTGGATCGATTGCGATCCGTACTCAGGTCCCTTTCTTTGTCTGGGTCAAAAATCACTGCAAACCTCGAAGGCTTTACAGGCTTGTAGATGAACGTTACGCGATTATCCTTAGCAAGTTGATCGTAATCGTAAGCAGTAGCCATTTTGATGACCTCTTGTCGTTGAACAGGATCCGATAAAACTACAATTGATGTTTGAGGCAGCAACACTGCCATGACTATCTGATCGATCAATTGTACTATCTCCTCAGCAGATCCAAGGTTCAGGACGATGTGTGTAAAGATGACAGGATCGTCTCCGCTGATGAGGTCTCGAGCCTCCTCGACACTGGCAAGGGGTGTGATTTGATGCGGGACATCTTTAGGCAACGTGATCTCTATGTGCTGAGTTGTGGCCTCCCGGCTATGCGTTTGGGGGCAAATCAACAGGATAGAATACATAGGAGGTCTGAAGTGTTTTAGGTCTGCAATAGAGCTGTGGTGTGGAGAAGTAGATATCCCTGGTGAAGCCGGTGTCCGGTTAGCCTTTGCAGTTGACGCCTCCGATGATGGTTGTGTAGGGAATTCTAGAGGCGGGGACAATGCTGCGTGCTTTTCTGGGAGCTCCAATTTCATCTTTGAAAGATCCGGATTGCTATTTCTAGCGGCTTCGCTGAAATGCGTTAAGCTTTGAGCAATCGAAGAGCCGGAAGATCTCTCTGTGAAATGAGAACGCACGGATCGAATAGAAGGGACGGAGCTCTCCGAGGAGTCGACGCTTGATTCGGTTCTGGGGCTATCCATAACGGCCGGTGAATGCAGCAACCTACTAACTAGTATAGGATTGGAAGAATGCTTCGCGGTGAAATTAGGTATGTCAGTCAGAGCGACAACTTTGTTTGACGAAACTCTAGTCAGTTGAGGTGTCGCAAGTGGCTCTGGGTGATCATCTGTGGTTGGCAAGCCAAACTTGGCTGTAAATGTGAAGGTAGATCCTTTCTCCGGTATTGCAGTTCCCTGCATCGTTCCGCCATGAAGCTCAACCAGTTGTCTTGAGATGACCAAGCCTAACCCGCTGCCACCATGCTGCCTCGTGCTGCTTCCATCGATCTGACTGAAGGGCTTGAAAATAAGGTCTGCCTCTTCCTTTGTGAAACCTCTTCCAGTATCTATGATAGAATACTCTAGCATAATTTCATTCTCTTTTATTGGAGAACCCTCCTCTCTATAGACTCGACAACGACTGAAGACCTCGCCAACAGTAGTAAACTTGATTGCATTACCAATCACATTGAGCAATATTTGTCGAATGCGAAACTTATCTCCCTTGACCATCTCAGGAACATCGACCTCAACGACATAGTTGAGCTCTAGTCGTTTAGTGATAGCCATTGTGGATACCATCTCGTTAACTTCCTCAACCAAGGACCTGGTATGGAACCATTCGTATGATAGCTTCATCATGCCTGCATCGACTTTGGAGAGATCCAAAATATCGTTGATGATATTGAGTAGGCTGCTTGCACTTGACTGTATCGTATTGGTGTAATCCAGCTGTTCATCGTTGAGCACAGTGTCTTGAAGGAAACTCACCATACCAGAGATGCCTATCAATGGTGTTCGAATTTCATGAGACATGTTACTGAGGAATTTGCCCTTCGACTCCATAGCTTCTTTGAGCTTAGTCTCCAGCAATTTGTGATCGTTAATATCTGTACATGCACCGAACCATGAACCGTCTCCGCTTCCAAGATTGATATTGTCAACCTCGACACATCTCACGAGATGCCAGCGATACTCGCCGGTCTTTGACCTTAGCCTTACTTCGGTAGTATAAGATAACCGTCCATCGGTGTCAGTTGCTATTTTGATCACCCCAGTTCTGGCCAATTCAGACAGGTCAGCAGTAGCAAATTCGTACACTGAGCTACCACTTGAACTATTGTTCCTTGATAAAGTCTGATGAATTCCCTTTACTGTCGTTTCGGTTGGTGCCTCTGAAAGGTTGGACGATCGTCCTGAGTTTCCTGAATTTCCACCGGAGGACATTTGGGATGGAACCCTACCTGGCTGACCAGGCTTCTTCATCTTATGTGACATTGGAGTCGGTGGTCTGTCGATGGGTATTTGACATCGCGCAAGATCTTCTGGGTGAACATAATCCATGAAACCTAGTCCTAACGCATCGTTGAAATCTTGACCCGTATAAGACAGCCATTGCTCATTAGCAAATGTCACACCTTCATCCTCAGTAGCCGCGAAGATGATCTGAGGTATTAGATTCGCTAATTGTCGATGCTTGGCCTCGGAGGCTTCTATCTCTTCTTGGCGTGCAGCCTTGACTTCTGCAATATGCTGGTCATGTATGTCCATGTGGGATCCATACCATTGAACAATGACGCCTCTTATATCTCTCGAGCCTACAGCCCTAGTATAAAACCACCGGTAGCTACCATCAAACCGTCTTATGCGCACCTGCATCGAAAATTGTTCCCCTGTCTTCACCGCATGAGACCAAGCCTTGAGATAATCCTCTCTTTCATCGGGATGAAGACTACCCCAAGGATCTTGATACAGGTCGGATACTGTCTGGCCCCGGTATGTCAGATATCGGCTGTTCACCCACACAATCTCTCCAGTCTGGGGCAAAGCAACAAATACATGGGCCGGTAAGGAGTCAAGCATTAGACCTTTTAGCCGATCAGATGGAGGTGGCATGTCTGTTGGCACAGTCAGCGAGACCTGTCGAGTATGGGAATTTGTCTTTGGAACTGCAGGTGGCCTCGTTCCAGGAGTGGATGTTGTGGGCAAAGATTGAAACGTTGCCCCAAATTCGGCACCATAGGAATGGAGGAGTGTATGTTGACGATCCGATTTGCCTGCACCCCGCATCGCTTGACGCCTTGGGGAATCATGGGTATTAGAGCGAGGTGGGCTAGATTCGCGAGGCTCCGAGGGCTCTGCTTTCTCTTTGGATAAACGACGTGCACGAGTTTCTTGCCTCATGGCATATGCTCCTGATGGCAAGTCTTCAGTGTCGAACCTGTTTTTCGCCGAGTCCTCAATAAATTCCATTGGCGGTGTCTCCACTGCTTGTTGTTCTTCTTCGACGTGACTTCGAGGAGGGGGCGGCCGCGAGTCTGCAGGGGAGTTCTCCTTTGACGCTTTTCGCACACCCGTGATGCTACTAGCAGACCCTGTTTCCATACGGCTTAAGCCAGGTCTTGTTCTTGAGCTGAAGTAACCTTCAGTAGTGACATAACCTGGGCTTCCACCAGCAGACTTTCGATCCATAATAAGGCCAACACTGCTAGGATCCCATCCTGGTGTGCCACTAGGAGATACATTGGCGCTCCTAGATAACGCCGAATAGTCACTGGGACTTGTTATACTTCCACCTGTTGATTGATGAGCCATATCTTCTTCGGATGGTGAATAGGATGTATTACCGCTCATAACAGTTGTATTATCAGGGGGAAGCCTGCCGCTACCAGCAATGGCACCAAAGCCAGTAGTATGCGGACGACGCTTACGAGACAGACCTGCAACTTCTGTTTCTAAGTTTGAGTAGTGTCGGCAGAGAGAAAAGGATGTTGCCATATGCAGCGAAAGGTGTTCCAAAGAATGTCTAAGACTAGAAGGGTAAGGAATAACTGGACTGAGAATTGAGAGAATTGCAATTGGGGTACGCTTTTCTTTGGATTGTTCGGTCCCTTGCGGTTTGGAAGGATCGGGATACTTTGGCAATTGATCCACTCCCTTACCTCGCCCCGCGGACCGTGATTCCAAAGCAGCAGTGTCTAAACGGAATGACTGAACTGGCTTTGAAAGAAGAGGGTGAATTAGAGGAATATGTAAAACTGTCCAAGACCTGTCGACACCAATTGCTTCAACTTGCTGCATTTTAGAATAATCTTGGGGTGTCTGGTTGGGATTAAATGTTTCTTCGTCTACTACTGGGTTTGCAAAAAACGGATTCTCCGACGATTCTGCGCGTACAGCCGGGGAAGGGGCTGGTGATTGAGACCATGGTGATGGCGGCGCTTGCTCATACTCTTCGTACCTTGGGAGTGGCAGGTATGATTCATCTTGTGTGAGAGTAGCTAATTTGCCCTTGTCTGCTGTCTGGGCACGAAAGCTTCGACTGGTTCGCTTGTTCTGCTTCGCACCAAATATTGAAGAGGCTCGTTGAAGTTCGGGAGCTTTATCCTTTTTCGTTCGGTCAGGTGACTCTTTTTTTGCGCTTCGTGTAGTAGATTTGCTTCCTGAGCTCTTGTCATCTATTGAAGGATCATTCAGATACGGGTAGTCTCGTGTCAGAGCCACAACCCTGCCTCTTTCCAAAACTCTTAAAATTCCACTACTATCAATCAGCGGATCAGCTTCATAGTCTAAGGCTTGTAACACTGGAAACATTCTCCCTCGGACGTCCCTAGGCGATGTATCAACGTCTTCCCAACTTGCGCTGGGAGGTTTGGCTTCCTCGTGTTCCAAATGATCTTGCAAAGCTTGTAGACTCAATTGTGCATTCTTCAATGTCGCTGTACGAGGCGGTTGGTCCGGACGAGCTCCAAAATAACTCTTCGCGCGGGCGAGAGTAGGCGGCCTTGCAGAAGGTCTCGTGTTATCCGAAGGCAAATTTGTGTCTCTTTTAGTCGCTTCATAAGAGGTGAAGGAATGCCTACTCGTGAGCCCTGGACGACTTGTTGCGGGCATAGCAAGTGGCGGTGAGTCACCACTTGTTGGCCCTTCGGAGCATGACGTCTCGTTTGTATCGCCACTGCTAGGGAGAAGGCTACTCCCACGCTGAAGATATGCGAGACTTAGATCGTCTTCTTCAATAGCATTGAAAGTTGCCTTCTGACCCCACGGCACGTTTTCCACATCGGTAGAATCCGCCGGCACAGACAACGTTACCCTGTCAGCTTTATAAACATCGCGCATTATCTGCACAATAGTAGACCACCATGGATCTAGACCAGGTTCGGCCGAAAGCATGAGACTTAAATCATAGAGATTCGGTGTCTCGAGATCCTTTGATTGCTGGGATCCTGCTGGATGGAAATGTAACGTTGATGCTGGAGTTATCTGGCCAGAAAGCACTTGATCATGTGGACCTTCATAAAACGAACCGCCAGCAAAGTTTGAGGGATTGACCGTAGGAGATAATGCTGTGAATGGCCGATGGCTATTGTAAGAGTAATTACTGTTGTAACTTTGCTGCCTCGGAGTTTTCATCGATGGAAATGGGTATGAGGGGGTTCTTGCACCAAAAGCAAATGGCGTCTCTCCTCCTCGTATTGTCCTTACAGATTCCGTCGAAGCCGTTTCCAGTCCAGCTACTGACGGGCTAGCGAACGCTGCATTTAACGTTGGCGATAATTCTTCATGTATAGGAGAGACTCGAGCCTTGGCATTGTTGTTCGCAGGCATCGCGTTCCCATGTTCTTCTTTCTCCTCTAATTGCTTAGCCAATCTCTCACGGTGTTGGTTCAGTTGTAGTTGCGCATTCATAGCACGAAGGCGCTCAACTTCCTCAGCAATGTCATATCGCGGTATCGATCCCGTACTAGCATTTTGCTCCAGGCCATGTATCGAACGTCTCCTTTCTTCTATATGTTCACTTTCATATCTATTGGTACTGCAAGCACCAGCATCCGAGTCGTCAGTATCGCTAGCCCTGTCCACATCGTTATGTATCGCAGGTGCATTTGCACCAGCTAGAGAAACCGGCATCGAGTCTTTAGCCTTCGAAACAGAGGATTGTGCTGGTATTACCCCATTCTTACTTGACGAAGTCGAATGTATTGATGATCTATCTCCTTTATCACCGCCACTACTCGACCGACGCGATCCAGATGTTCTCCTTGATGAGGGCGAAGCTGGTTTATCAAGAGGGGATTTTGGAGGGGGCATGCCGTCCACCCTGGGCAACCCACCCACAAAAGCCTGGCGCTATTTCGAACCCAGAATAAATATTGCAGCGATAGCTATTGAAATCGCGGCGACTAAGTTCTTCATTCGTCGAGATGCCGTGTTGGTCTATGGAGAATTTTGATGTTACTTAGTTTGTTAAGATTGTAATCAAAGCTTTTGGGTTAAAAATGACGTAGATGGTTCGATAGTCGAGCTTAAGCAATCCGACTTAAAACGATCGATAAGTAGGTATCAAAAAGAGCAAAATAATAATGGCAATAATAATAATAACAATAATAACCACAAATTTCTGAGTTTGATAATTGATGTCGGTGGTGAGAACTGAGAGAAAAATTTCAATAATCCTTTGGGTATACTTGTAATAAAAGGGAAAAGAGTTCACATATAATTCGTCAAAAAAATACCTAGTGACCGGATAAATATCTAGGTATGGTTAAGGTAAAGAATAGATAGGTACTAAGAAGGATCTCAATAAAAAAAAAAGGTCAATATCTGAAAGTTCCAAAGTAAAAGAAAAAGAGGTTTCTATAGATTGTGTGATGGTCGTAGTAGTAGTACGTGGGGTGGGTATATTATAGGTATATGTGAAGTGAAGTGAATATTTTGTTGATGGTCTCGTTCTCAGTAGGCTGGCTCATTCTCTCTGCGCTCATTCGCAAGATGGGGTTTTCTTTTTATTCTTTTTGGTGAAAGGTTAAAAACGTTTGAACGATCTTCTATGGTAGCATCAGGTAGGGTGTAACTAAATAAACGACGAATTAGTTGTTCCTTTTTTTTTGGTGGCACATTAGCACAAAATATCAACAAGAGTGGATTATGTATGGTAATTGTGGTGGTGCACTGGTGATATATATGTATCAGGAACGGAGGAACCATCAAATTTCTTTTCATATTTCTTATATACCTATTACTTATATATATATAACCTACCCTATAAACTCTCTCGCCCAGTAGAATAATAATATCAGACCTACCATAGTGGTAGGTGTAGGTGTTTGTTGTTTTACATCCACAAAATCCTTGCACATCAACAGGCCCAGAACTTTTCGAAAGAGGAATGTTGGAAAGACTTCTAAATTTCATCTATTGTGCTACTCCTACCATGCCCTATTCATGTAAATCTCTTTCGAATCATATATCCAAGCCGACAATTAGCTTTATATGAATTCATACATTGATACCATAAGATCTTTCGAAAATAGAGACCCAGATGTGGAGAGCAAGTTGAAATGAAGTTGTTGTGTTTCTTTTCTATCACATTGCTAAGTTTTACCTGTTCGAGAATTGACATCAGCGAATGGAACGCTACTGTTAAAATGTTTTGTTTTTTTATATCCCCCTGCGTCTGAGGATGAGAACTGCAAACCATATGAAAAACATGTTCTCCTTGGTATTCTATTATTCGAAAGGAATTCTTACATATATGAAAGTATCTACCTAGGTAATCAAGATGTGATGGTAGTGATGGTAACATCCTTCTATGAAGGAATTAATGTCATTATCATAAAGGAAAAGTGACCTGTTGGTATGACAGGAGACTTCGAAGGAGAGTGGGTGAGCATCAAGAAGTTCTGTTCTAGTATTCTAATAGTAGGAAGTCGGCACACCATGATTGAGGGTTAGAGCTGTATTTCCAAGATACTGCAGATATAATTTGTGGAACCATAAAAATTAAAAATTTCCACATCGCATGTTTGTCCATCGCTTTCCACAAGGTTTTACCTCGCAAAAGTCAAAATTATTGGATCTCTTAGAAGATCTTCATAATTACAATGTCGTCAACAAGCAGTTTGCCCAGGATGCCGGTACAATCAATTGTAAAATATACTGTACGGAGTTCGGACGATACAGCATATTGTAATCTAATCGTATGTACTCTTACAGAATTGGAGATTTGATGTGATTAGATGGGATGAGATAGATTAAAAAAATTCATATATTTTATACCTATGAACCAGCAACATGATACATGATACATGATACACAATAATTATATCACAGTTTGAATTTTTACAAAGTTACAACTGAAGTGGTTCCTCATACATATACTTATTGAAATTCGTTTGGATGGTTGTGGGTGTGGGTTGTGGGTTCTGGAGCGTCCCCCCTGGCGCCTCTGAAAACCCTGTGACGCACGTGGCGCAAAAAAATGACTTCATCGTACCTGCCATTTTTGTCTCACCTTATTTCTTTTTATTTTAATTCATCCACACTAAAATAATGATAATTCACCAATCAATTCACTCAAATCTAAAAAGAAAGGTTAAAAGGTAGATTGTATTGTCACCCTCTGAGAATCACTGAGATATCGGTAGCCTCTTGAATCTTGATAGCCTCTTCATCAAGCTTCACGTGCGTGCGAGTAATTTCTATAAATAGTTACTACTAAATTACTATAAGAAGATTCAAAGCATGAACATGAAAACTCTTCAGCCCTTTTTTAAGTTTTCGGATTAAATCCGATGCAATAATTACCTATCTAGGTAGAACATAATAAAATATATTATAATATTAATCGGCTTTCGTTTCTTCTCATTGTTCGAATGACCTCGAGAGTCAAAACATCTACAGTACAAAAGTATGAGTTGAGCTGAGTTGGCTATTGTACTACTACCAATAAACTTCTACCCAACTTAGTATACGGCTCCGGCAGTCTTCTATTCTTCGAATTCTTTCTGCCCAGTTGGGCCGAGACGGACGGGATCGCTTAGTATAATCAACAGTACTAGGTAGTTCGTAAGTGCGTTGTTATCATTTTAACTTTTATATTTGTTGTACTGCAGATTCTGCAGTAACATTCTGGGTAGGTATTTTGATTCTTACCAATATACTATTATACAATACCTGGTAAATTGGTAAATAATATATATAGAACCGTAAAACTACAAAGTACCTACACATACTAAAATGATCTCCTGCCGATATGACGACTAGTGTGGAGTATAGGATAAAAACTTTGTATCACCATCATTTTCATTCCCATTAGACTGATTATTAGCTTTAATTTACGTTTCTAGGTAGTTGCTACCGGTAGTTAGCTACCTTTTTTCAAAGTGTAAATAGTGTACCGGTACGATGGTACGAAGTACCTACTTGTGAGAAAGTTTTCGGAGCAGCTCCGCACTGTAGAACTGTTATTCTGATTACCTAGGTATCGATTGGCATAGCTTCAACCTACTCATAGCTATACTACATTTACATTACCTTGCAAATCCATTCTTTATCATGCAATTCTAATTTACTTCTCCATTGAGGATCTTTAAAGTTCCTAGAGGCAATATCACACGTCGTCATCATCGTGTAAAAGATGACCAAAGAGCTACATACCTACATATGCTATGAGCGATCAGATTAGAACTACCATCTAAAGCTGTACCTAGAATAGGGATATGAGTGAATATCAAACCATAAATCATCATCCTACTCGAAATTCGAGAATCATTATGTAGCTCTGTCGTAAAGCTGTTTTACATTGGTTGAAGTGACTTGCCTGGACTTGCCTGGACTTGCCTTAAGTGAATTTGAACAATCAACTTGTCCAAAAGAGGAAAGAAGCACTCCCTCCCTCCTCGCTCTGAAGAGACTCTTATTCGAGTAACAGCATGAAATTCCAAACACAAAAATCCAACGACAATCATTTATTTCAAATCCACTAATTTTCTTGGGATCTTTTTTGGGGGGACTTTTTGGCATTTTATTGGTTTCATCTGCCAATCTGGCGTCGAGACGATCGAAACGGGCAAGGATCGGAGTACCGGCATCAGGCCCCAGATCAAGATCAAGATCCAAGCCAAGCTCAAAATCACGCTCAGACTCGCGTCAACCGCGTCGAAATACAATTGAACTTACAACAAACGATCAAAAGACATACGCAAATTTTATTGTTCCTCTAGCAGGCCTTTTAAGTTGCATATCAGCGCGAATATTTGATATGGGTGCTCCCGCTATGGCGAGGCCGAAGGGGCAAAAACGTCCGAGTTTGGCAGATAGGGTGATGGATATGTGCACTTCATCAACCAGAGATATAGAGAGCGATGATGATGACCGGGCTCCACTGCTCGGGAAAATAAAGAGTGATTTGGCAGACGATATAAATTGGGCAGATAGCGATTCGAATAAGGAAAGGAACGCAACATGGAAATGGTATGCAGAAAGTGCTGCCGTAATCTTGGCTGCTGTAATTGCCGCAGCATTGATTGTGATATTCTTCATGTTCTTTACCGGTTCGTAATATTTACTCACCAGTTGCAATCCCGACTTGATAATCGCTGGCATACTTTTCGATAGTTGAAATGCTAACATACGAATGTCAGGTTGGACAAACAAGAAATCTATATCCAAGGCTTCGACTTGCCAAACGCCAGCTTGCATTCATGCATCTTCCGAGATTCTGTACAATCTCTCCCCCGATCACGAAAATATCGATGCGTGTACAAATTTCGAAGAATTGGTCTGCGGGGGCTGGAGGGACAGGCATGATTTGAGACCAGATCAAGGAGATTCTTTCACCGGAAGTATCATGAGTGAAAACTCGCAAACATTGCTGCGCCATATTCTTGAGGGAGATTATCCGGAGGAATCAAAGGTTAGTTGCATCTGCTACATGGCGGCAATTGCGGCATCTTTTAACACACTTCTACACAGCACTCCTATTTTTCACCGGCAATGCTACAATCAACTCGTGCCTCCGTCGACCAAGAAAACTTCGAAAAGCTCAAGGCAGGATACGATGCATGTATGAATGAGACAGAAATCAAGCAACTTGGCATCGAACCATTGGTAGATATAATGCATCAGATAGCAGACATTTTTAACAGCTACAACCATGCATTAATACAGGAAGTTGATCATGACAACTTGACTGATGCCATCATACATATGACCAAATTGGGTTCTGCAGCAATGATTTCTCTTGGCGTTGGACCAGACGACAAGGACCCCGATACAGTTGTCATTCAAGCTTCCCCACCATACCGAATTGGATTGCCGGCAAAAGAATACTATAATGATGAAGATGTGGTTGCAAGCTACATCAGTACAATTGCGCAGGTTATCCCAGCATTTCAGTCAGATTCCAAACACTCAAATCAAGCCCGAAATGCCCGCGAGATTCGATATGCTGGAAATGTGGCTCCACAGATTAGAAGCATGGATCTTGCTAGAGATCTAGTTGCTTTTGAGAAGAAGTTGGCAGCTGCTTCGCCGGATGCCGAGGATGCAGATGATGTCACTGTGAGTACGCCCCCATTATGGGTAAGACATTGCTAATTTAATCTCTAGAAATATTACAATCCCATGTCGATTGACGATGCCAACAAATTGACTCCTCAGTTTGAGTTGTCAAGTATTATCCGCAGTTTAGCTCCTGCAGATGTTGTAGTTGACCGAATAATCGTTGCTTCTCCAAGTTATATGAAATCATTGGCGGAGATTTTGAGCACTACATCAAAAGAGACAATAGAGACCTATTTCAAATGGAAGCTTATTCAATCGTTTTCTTCGGCTATTGAAGCAGAAGAATTGAAGCCATATAAGCAATTCCTGAACAAACTCCAAGGAAAGGTTCGAAACCCCCAACATGCCTATACGGCATTAATTTTCATCCCCGTTACTGACATCTCCATAGGATCCAAATTCTGAACCAGAGCGATGGAGAACTTGCGTATCTCACGTTGACGATGGACTCGGATGGATCTTGAGTCGTTTCTTTGTAGAAAAGGCATTCTCGGCCGAAGCCAAAGAGCTTGGGGATCGCATTGTCTCCGATATCAAAGATGTATTCATCGATAAGCTCAAGGCCACTACTTGGATGGACAATAGCGTCATCAAGTTGGGTATTGAAAAGGTTCATAAAATTGTCCAGAAGATTGGTTATCCAACCAAGGTAGGCTTCAAATTCAAACTTGTGATAATTTGCACGTACTACTTGCTAATGGTACTCAGAGCCCTAATATCATGGATCCACCATCATTGTCCGATTACTATCAGTCCGTCAAAATATCGTCGACAGGCTTCTTTTCCAACACATTGAACACAAGAAGCTTCGATATCTCTAACGAGTGGTCTAAGCTTGGTCGACCTGTGGACCGTAACGAATGGGGGATGACAGTGCCAACGGTAAACGCCTACTACAACCCACCTGGTAATGAGATTGTATTTCCAGCTGGAATAATGCAATTCCCAGTTTTCGATGTTGCCGTTCCCCAGTACGTTAGCTACGGTGCGTTTGGCGCTGTCTCTGGCCACGAACTTTCTCACGCCTTTGACTCCACTGGTCGCCACTACGATCAAAATGGCAACTACACGGATTGGTGGACACCATCCACAGTCGAAGCTTTCGAACAACGAGCATCCTGCTTCGTTGACCAATACTCGAACTTCTCGATCCCAGGACCCGATGGCCAAGCTCTACATGTGAATGGTAAACTCACATTAGGTGAGAATATCGCAGATGCAGGAGGACTGTCAGCCGCATTCCAAGCGTGGAAGAAACGTGAAGCTGAAAAGGAGAATGAGAATCTTCCGGGTTTGGAGGAAACGTTTACGCAGGATCAATTGTTCTTTGTGAGTTATGCTAATTGGTGGTGTGGAAAGAGTAGAGATGAAGAGGCGGTTAGGAGAATTAGAACGGATCCGCATGCGCCGAAGTGGGCGAGAGTACTGGGGACGATGAGTAATAGTAGGGAGTTTAGGAAGGCGTTTGAGTGTGAGAGTAAGGAGCCGGTTTGTGAGTTGTGGTAGTGGGGAAGCGGGGTTGAGTTGGCTTGGGATTTGAAATTGTACAATAAGCGGAGTGAGTTTGGTTAAGTCGGTTGGTTGGTTGGTTGCGTGTTTGTTACTTTTGAATTTCGATTGGTTTTATGCTTTTAATAAGGGTATGTTTTAAGGGGGTGTGTTTTTGGGTATGGGTATGGGCATGGATATGGATATGGGCATCAATTTGAATATGGATATTGGAGATGAGAATGAATAGGATAGGATAAGATTGTTGAGTGCAGTGTTGAATCCTGCTGAAGCGTAGCATAAGTATTGAATTGGTACATTGTACATACATACAAACAAATGAATATACAAACAGATGAGATATTGTAGCTTGTTAGGGAGGGTGTTTGATTGGAATGAAATTGACATTTATATTGATCTTGTTGGGTTTGGGATGGGGATGTGTATGTGGAAGGGTTTTTTGTTTGATTTGTAAATGGGCTCCATTGTTGTGTGGTTGTGGTATGAATATGTATGGAGCTGTTTGGATTTTTGATTTTGTGTTGGTGTGAGGTGTTTGTATTACAATTATTTGAACTTGTGTTGTTGTAGGATGTTTGGATCAAGTTTGATGCTGATATTGGTGTTGATGTTGGGGTTGAAATGGATGGCTAGATAGTGTTTAATCAAACTTCTGGAGAATGAATTACTCAGTTCAATACTTTATTGAAGAAAATGAGTTGAAGAGAAGAAAGGCGTGTCAAGGATGTTTGAATTGTAATATTTTCTTTTCTTTCTCTGAATCGGACTCGGACTTTGATTATGGTGGGTCTTTCAAATCCTCTTCTTCCTCTTCTGCTTTTGTTTCCTGCTTTTAAAACTTCTTTTCTGCGGTTCTTTCCTTTCTTTCCTTTTCTCCTGTCCTTCTTCTCTTCTTCTACCATTCCCAATCTCACTGCCAATAGCGCAGCGATTCATCATTTCTCCCCCCTCTCCACTTCCAACAATCAACCCCCCCCCCCAAAACAACCGAGCAAACTAACCCATCAAATAAAATCACATCCCTTGATTTTTTGAAAGAAAGGCGAGAGGTCGAATCCATCTTAACATACATACATACATTAAAATCATCTAATGTATAACCAACTGACTTACTAACTAACCTCTACATCCCCATCCATATCACCAATCCCTTTTCTACCTTAACCACACCCCCTACCCTACCCACACCCCATCATCCCCCAACTCCACTCCACTCAATCCTTAGCATTTACAACTAAACTGCGCGCCTATCCTCAAATCTCAGATAGGCTCGCTTGAAAATTCAAGATGCCATTTATAGTTTGCGATTCCATTATTACATTACAGCAAGTTAGATACTAAATCAACTAGATTTAAACTCGCCAGCCTCAATATAAAGTAATAATCATGCACTACCTTGCGTCGATCAAGTTTGCCCTCTTCTTGTTTATTGCTGGAAGTTCATGCCTGGCAGTGAATAAATGCTATCCGATCTGATGCGCATGTTGAATGGGTCCAAAAAGATGCATTGGGCGACATTGACTAGTAATCAATATTTGCAATCTAAGCCATCCAAAGCTATATTGCAAGATTCTCCACCATTCATATTCAAATAACCTCATTCAACCGGTTCCCAAGGACTACATCTCTTCTTATCCATCGCACCACCACCACCACCACCACCACTAGCCGGCCTCCACATAGCATACCAAGGCGGCATTATTAAATCATGAGCAAGCTTATTCCACACCTCAGGTTTACCATCCGGCACAAACATATCAAGCTTCATAACAGTTTTGTACCCCCATTTTTCATAAAGCTTTCTGCCGAGCGGAGATGATTCGATAAATCCTTCTATACCCATTTCATCAATTTTCCCATTTCCCCATTTCATCATTAGACTACCGACTCCGCGAGATCGGTGCGATGGATGTACGACCATTGTGCTTAATCCTGTATTTGTAAGATTTCTTAGCTCTATAGTAAATATAAAGTATAGAATGAATCTCATGCAGAAATATACTAACCTGCATGTCTTCCTTGCATCCACAAAGTCCTCGGCATAAGATTCTGCCTAATCATTTCCTCACAAAAGCTCCTCCCTTCACCTTCCTCCCACCAATCCACCTTAACAATCGGTACCCGTTCCGGAAACCTATATCCGCTATGCCACTGCCATAAACAGCCTGCGACAATTTCCGAAGTCGCCTCATCTTTTACATAAATCCATTTATTTGTCTCGGGATTTGCTGAGCTATGTTGTTTCCAAAGACGATCTTTCGAAGCTTGGATACCGGCTACGCGATCGCGGGTTGAGTAGCCCGAGACGGGGAAATAGATGCTGCTGGATGGCATGTACGGTGTGTATTGAGCGAGGAAGATTACTTCTACAATGGCGTCGAGATGCTCGCGGGTTTGAAGTTCCGAGACTGTGTAGGGTGGCATTGTTTCTTTGTTTGTGTGATGTTGTTTGGGAAATAAATGGATTGATTTTGTAGTGATTTCAAGATGTTGGTCTAACAACATAACCCCACTAGATGATGGTGTTGGGATATACGTTGGTTCTAATCGTTGGTATTCTTTCTATCCCTTCACCCGTCAAGATGAAGTGCTGACAGTATACCAATCACCGTCTCTACTGCTGGATAAATTCAAGTGGGTGGGTAGCTTATAGTGAATTATAGTAGAGATGGATTCCCACCTCCAAAGATCCTGTTGGTAGTTTTTCCACTCCAAGTTCACCATGGATGCGTTGAACGAGGTCAAAGTTACAAGTCACCAAACTGATAATGGGAACACTCATGTTAATCCATTGCCCCCTCCTACACATATAATCGTGGACTACGATGGACCCAACGATCCCTCCAATCCCAGAAATTGGTCAAAGAAATACAAATGGGCACTTATGATAGTAATCAGCGGGCTTTCCCTGACAACGTAAAGCAACCCTAAGCCCAATTCACTTCAATCGACAACTGCTAATCACAATCATACTTATAGTAATCTAACCATTCTCATCTGTGCGCCAGCAATACCACAGATATTATCAGAATTTCAATCCAAAAGCACCCTTAACTCTACACTCATAGTCACGATATGGAATGTAGGGGCCGCTATCGGATGTTTGATCATGGGCCCTTTGAGCGAAATCCATGGTCGCATGATCGTTTACAATATTGCAAATCTTCTTTTCCTCATTTGTATTATTGCAGAAACGCAAAGTAAGAACATCACCATGGTGATTGTTTTTCGGTGCCTAGGAGGTATCAGCACGGCTACCACCGCTCTTAATCCAACCATCGTTGGTGACTTATTTATTACCGAGGACCGCGGTCTTGCCCAATCTATTCTTTCATTGACTCCATTATTGGGGCCGGCGTTGGGGCCTATCCTTGGTGGATATCTTGCCGAAGCAAAGGGATGGCGATGGACATTTGGACTTGCGGGCATTGTCTCGGCGTCGTTCAGTATTGTATTTCTAGTTTTATATCGGGAGACCTACGATATAACGATTCTTCGACGAAAGGCTGCCAAGCTGCGCAAAGAAAAAGGCGACGATTCCATTCAGTTTCAGGACGAAGGACTTTCATCACCACTCAGAGTCCTTGTGACTTCTCTAGCCAGGCCTTTTCAAATGTTCCTAGCGCCTATCTTCTCCATACTTGTCTTTTCCGTATGTTTGCTCTCCTCATACGTATATCTTTTAGCATCAACCATTTCGGAAGTATTTCAAGACACGTATGGGTTCTCGGAGGGTGCATCCGGTCTTACATTCCTCGGGCTCGCCATCGGCATGGCATTGGGTGCATTACTTTGCTCTGGGTTTCTCGATTGGTATACAAAGAGAATGAAAATACTGCACGATGGCGAGATAAAACCAGAATGGCGACTTCCTCCCATGACTATAGGCTTTGTGATAGCTCCAGCTGGCCTCTTTATATATGGATGGACTGCTCAAAATAAGGTACAGTACGTAGTACCAATCATCGGAACTGCGTTGTGCGGATTTGCAACATATACTGTTATGGTACCCGTCACCACATATCTGGTCGATATCTCGGGAAAATATCGAGGTTCTGCAATGTCTTCTTTGACCATGTCTCGCAATATAATGTCAACAGTAGTACCTTTAGCAGGTCCACCTTTATATCGATCTCTCGGCTTAGGATGGGGAAATTCTGTTCTGGCTTTCGTTGCTTTATCGTTCGCACCTCTTCCGTTTCTTCTACTTGTATATGGAGATCGGATCCGTCGCAAATCACGTTTGCAAAGATGGGCTGGTTAATCTCTCATCTTCTCGGCTGTGTGTATCATCCTCATATTACAGTAAATGTAAAGTGTTTGTTGCATATCTTATTACACGATATATATCGGTGCGCATCCCATCTTAGAAAGAAATATTATAGTATAGCAAGGTACGGTACTGTACTGTAGGCAGCGAAGAATGTATTCTATTGCATATCTTATTAACTGAATACGGTGGCACCTCAATATACCACCTCTTCCTCTTCCTCTTCGCCTACATCCTATCAACTCCTCTGTGTATCCCACTTATCCTTATCCTTATCCCTCCCCCTCTCACTCTCCACTCCCCAACCCACCACCTCCAGCGATCCTATTCTCCTTCCACCAAACCCAGGCATTCTATCACCATATACCATCTACATTTCCTCCATAGCTTGCTTGTCTGTTTATACAATCCATAGGAGCCCCTCATACCATACATACATAGTATACCACCACACCCACCACACCCACCACACCCAACCAACCAACCACAATACACTACACTCCAGCACAATACACTCCACTCTACTCTACTCTCGTAAACCCACCTCACAGGCTACACATCACCGAATCCCCATCCCTATATTAACCATCTCCCAATCACCCCAAACCACACAAATTCATACAATGTATGCCATGCCATCCATCTTCCCCTAGCAAAAAAAGAGAAACAAGAAATCTCGAAATCGAAATCAAAGGTATTAAAAATTCCAAATTAAAAAAAAAAGAGTTTTTATCTTCCATAAACTGATAAACCCCCCATATTTCCCATTTCCCCGTTCCGTTCGCCCATATGGTATAATGCGATAAACTAAAACCAGACAAGACAGCGGTATCAAAACGACTCCGCTCCCAAGCAAAAAAAAAAGAAAAGATCCTCAAACTAAGTTAAAAGAACAACACAAAAAGGCCACCGATATCATGGCTCAGAAAACTAATACAAAGGAAAAAGGTTCGTAAAGGTATAAACTCTCATCTCGAGTCGAAGAACATATGAAAAAAAAAATGAAAAAAAAAATATGTATTACTGTAATTTGTTGCCAGAGATTTCTGTCTTCATCTCATTTGTATCTCATGTAATTTCATCCTCAACTCATCTCATCTCCTCTTCCCCTTATGTAATTTCCATTCGGCTTTTGTGACTTTCATCAGTAGCTCTTCATCCTTGACCGGAATCCAACTTGTGAGAACCTTCATTGCGTTTTCAAAGTCGCTGTCTAGGAGAATTTCGCGTGTGCCATCGATTAATGCGGCGCTGGTGGCATGTATGATGTCTAGACCGCCAGCGAATGGGCGGTCCTTGTTTGGTGGGAGGGAGTAATCAGAGTCGCCTAGGAGCATGAAGACGTCCCAGACGCGGAGTTGGGCTTGGAATGGAATGGAGTAGTTGAAGAGGGTGAGGTACCATCTTGTTCCGTAGGCTGTTGGATCTATTCCTAGTTCCTCCTAAATAATGTTAGTATATCATCGAAGAAATGGAAGTATAATAGACATACAAGTTTTGCCGACACCTCCGCATTGTCCAGCCACTTAGTTGAGAACTCATCCAGTGCTGACATCAAACCTGGAAATCCAGGCTCGTATAATTTCTCCAGACCACGTAGAATCCACATTCTGACCAGCATGACAAAACATTTTTCTTCGTCAAAATAACATAGAAGAGTGGCTGCTAATGATGCCATGCCTTGAACATACCCCGTGGCGGGAAAGTATAGCGCCAGCGCGTGGAGCACTCTAAAAAGTAGTCGTTGCCCCCCTCGATACCTCCGTCTGAACATGATATGACTATTGATCGTTCGGGGAACATCGACATCAATCTGAACATCATCTGCCGAACTCTGATCTTGTAGGCTGTGAAATGCACTTATGATGTCTTGATCCGATGCACTATCGTTCCTCTTCTTGGCCGAAGAAGCAAGGAAAGAATACCAAGCCGCAGAACGCCAGCGATCTGGGATTCCTTTCCACGTACGCTCTATTAATTTGGAGCTTTTCGTGTCGAACTCAAATTCCATTCCTTCACCCTCTCTGCCCGGCTTGGTAATTTTTGCCATCTTCCTCCATTTTTCAGATCTTTCCCACTCCTTCTTTTTCATTACTTCTTCAACGCCCTTTCCAGCTTCTGCCTCTTCAGCAATATCTGACAACCCAGGGGGTAAAGTCAGCATATCACCAGCTTCATCCATCCACCTTCTGTCTTTGTTGCCCGGTAATCGATTGGCAGCCGCACGAAATTGGGAACTGCGCGAACTTCTTATAGAAGCCTCATCGCCTTGCGTCTTCAAAGATTTTCCAGAGGCTTTTCGACCAACCACTTTATTGCTTGTCGTAGTGGATGCTGCGCGACCGAATGTTCGCTTCCTTCGCGGTGCTTGTGATGCCAATTGTAGTACGGTCGAAACACGCTGAGGTGGTTTCGGTTCTGGTGTGCCAGGCCTCGCAGGCTGGACCTTTTTATTGATAAAGCCATATCTATCGACGTCGTTCCCATTTACATCTTCCCAATCCTCAATGCCTCCAGCCAATTCACCCACCCTCCTACCCGATAATGCGCTCGAAGATCGTTGGGGTGCGCCGGTGCCATTTGAAGTCAAGTAGCTGTTTGCTCTGCAAAGGAGAATGTTAGTAAGATGCTCATCATGAATAAGCAGATCCACTCACGTTACTGGTCTATCAGGCGCTAATTGTCCACCGCCAGCTCTAATACGATTTTCAATCGTGTCGTCTTTCCCATCCCTCCAATCCAAGCCCGACTCGTACATCGATCTAACTTTTTGCGACTCCATCTCTTTTTCCTCAGTTAACACAGTGATCGAGGGAGTCGTTATACTTGACATAGAAATATTGGGTTGTCTTAAACATGACAGTCAGCATGTATTACAATAAGCAGGGGCTTGACGGGGTTCCCACCTTCGCGTCGTATTATTATCTCGCGCTTGCCCATTTAATGCTTTTCTACCACCCAACATCATACTACCTCTTTTTGTAAATGACATTTCTTGTAGGAAACCTTCATCCAAAAATCCAGCACTCGGTATAGAAGTCGTAATGGGTGAGAATTGCTCTTCTTCTGAATTTGGGGTTGCTTTTCCTGATGCTGTTTTTGGGTTACTATCCCTGCTCTTCCAACGTAATTTGGATTTGGACCCAGAACCAATACTCTCCGATTTCCCAATTTTTGGCGTACCAGGTAATGTGGGTGATTGCGCTGGGCTTGTTTGCGTCGGAGAAATGATGGTCGTGGTATCTTTAAATGAGTCCGTATTAAAATTAATATTTATGCGGAAGATGTTAGAATTATCATCAACAGTATTAACAGAACCTTCACGAGCTGTAGTGCTGGCGGTGGTAGGCGCAAGACCCGAGTCCCTCTTGCTATCGTCCTTTTCCCCTCCCAACTCAAGCGTTGGCTTTCGTGGTCGCAATGCAGGATGAGTCTCAAGAGGTGGAGCAAGTGGAGGTGCAACTGTTACTGGTATTGGAGGTTTTGCAGGGAGTAATTCTTCGTATCGTAATGCGATCAGCCCCTCTTCGGCCACCGTATGTGTATCTTGTGGAGTGGGTGAGGATTTCATTCGAAGAGAACCTGCTCTGCTCCTAAAACTTCCATGTTTCTTAGATGCCATAATCCTATCATAAGCTGCAGGTAGTATTTAGAAGTCGATACAAGTCGATACAGTAGTAGTGTTTCGTCTTCGTCGGAGAAATAGTGGGAGGAGAGTAAGGTTTTATGTAAGTTCAAAAAGTATATTGAGTTAAGTTGGGGGGAGGGGGGTTGGTTTGGTAGGATGGCAATTAAACCATTGATTCGAAATTCGGAGGATTTTCCAAGGTTAAAATTGACCGATCTTCGTCCTTTTTCAACAATCTCTTCGTCCCTTGTACATATATTGACACACGCTTTGGTCGCGCAAATCAATGTTGTGTACTGTATTTCTTTGTGATATGTACTATGCTGCCGTGATGCAACCTAGAACTTTGTCACTCTGGTATGTACTTTTGTACTTGAAAAGACAAACGAGACCAATTGATCACAGAGAAATTCGGAAGGCTGTGATGATGTTGGTGTTGGTGTTGGTGTTGGGTATTGATGCAAGTCTCAAGTCTTGTACAATAAAGTATTTTGACGAATGCACTTTCTTCTTTTGAGGGAGAATAAGGGAGAAGAAGAGAAGAGAGGAGAGGAGATGGAGGAGAGGAGAATTACTCGTATGATTGTTGATAATTAAATCCAATTATAATTGATTCGAATATGAATCTTTTTGTGCTTAGTATACAAAAAGGTGAAATATCATGAGAATAATACTACTAGTAGGTACGGAGGTATGTGATTGTGATATTGGAAACGTTATTTTGCGCTTTGCGCGTCCGTTGATACAGTTTATTTGGTTTATTATATGGATGGATCCCTTGAATATGTAGATAAGAGAAAATAAATAAAAGGTAACCAAGATGTACTATTTCTTCCACTTTTGTAGATCCAGATTCAATCAAGCGTCTAGTAATAATAGTAAGTCTAACCTCGGAAAATGCAATGGACACACCAGAACTAATAAATGACTTGAAAATGGTAAATAATAAAGTAGGTAATAAAGTGGTATTCTCGGTATATTGTACTGGTAACAAGAAGATAAAAAAGTCTCTGAATAACTTGGGAAAGCTGAGACTGAAAATTATAAGTTAATCCTCATGTTCTGTTCTCTAAATAAAGGTACAAAATTACAATACTATTGATGTCACATTGATGCAGTACTACAGAATCTATTCATCATTCATTCCTTCTTTCACACACCAACAATTATTGGTTTTTGATATCTTCTACTGTACCTTCAACTTAGGTATCGTATAACTTTCAAAATCATATAAAATCCTATAAAATCCTCCTTAACCGCGCCCCGCATAACATCAAACATAACACCAACACTAACACCACAATACCAACTTATTCCAAATGCTCAAAAACCGCTACTGTACTCTCATTTCCATTATTAAGATTTAAGTGATAAAAAGTCCACGCAACCGAGCATCTCAAAATCACACTTTAGTCAATCAAGTCCAGAATCCAGTCCAGTCCAGTCCATCACCAAGCCAAGCCAAGCCAAAAAATAAAAAGCCAAAAAATAAAAAGCCAAAAAGCCCCAAAATACTGCAACGTAGATCTCCCATAATCCACCCATCAACCAATTCAGTAGCACATCCGTTCTTTACCCATGTGTCTGGTCAAAAAAAACAACAACATACTTATCCCCCTTTCACCCAATCAAATCTCCCATCCGGGTATCACTTACCCAATTCTCCCACCCTTACCTCGCCATATCCCTAGTTTCTTTCTCAATTAGGAAAGGGAAACTTTTGTACTGTAAAAAAACTTCCCAAGCTCAAAGCTTATTTAATTTTTAATTCTTGATCGGTTATCCTTCTCCGGAGTACTGTACCTAGGTATCTACAGTAGGAGCCACTCATAAATTAAAGGTCGGTAGGTGCGCGCTAGTACCTTTTTTTGCTTTCTCTCCACCAAATGCAAACTCGGGAGTTGAACCAATGAAGGAAATTTATAAAATTATATCTTCAATTTCAAGATTGGGGGGAAGGTTTTTTCAAGTATTTTCTTCATTTAATCATTTTATGTTTACTTTTCTCATTTCATCTTATCTATAACCTTGACGATAATCCTTCAAGTATCATGTCTGTATACAAGGGATTCTATAGGTCTTGTGAAGAAAACAAATGAAAAGAAAGCACAGAAGGAAACTTGGAGCATTCTACGACAGATGCTTAATGTGATTGTGATGTGTTGGTATTACTTACTATCGTATACCTCCTGACATATGGATCGATTATATCTAGGTACGGAGTAGGTATAATGCAGTTAAACTCATGCATGTACCTCTCTGTACCTACTTCTTACAGTAGTATACGGAGATACAAACGGTCAAGCATTGCTTATATACCCGTATCCGTCGGACCTGACGCCATGCTTCGAGAATGTTTGCTGGCTGCATTCATCATCGGGAGTAACTAAGGAGGATTTTCATTTTATTTTCGCCCGTCCGTCATGTGAAGTATGTGCTTTTCCGAGGTACATACAAACGGTAGAGAGCTATGGCCAACCAGCACATCTCGTAGCCGAAAGTGTTCTCTGCGGTGAAGGAAGCTTGGGTCCAATTATATTCAATTGATATAGGATGTGTAGTTTTGACATTGATTGTAGACTTTCAAGCTTATTTTTTCTATCATAAACATCAATAAGCAATAATATGGTCCTTCAGAAGTTGCCAGTATTCCCTCCTTATTCCCTTTCCCAAGGAGCAGATATTGATGTATTTGAATCATCCATCCCTTCACACCGAAGAATGATAAAATTTGCTACTTGTACATGCATTGCATCTCAGTACGCCTCCAAACGCCGCGCCAATGCTACCTTTCAGATACTTCCTCACCCAATCACACAAAGCACAAGATCTTAACGCTCAAAGCTCTTCATTTTCCCAGTCTCGTTCATGATACGTTGACTGCGCTCGGCCGCCACTAAGGTCGAGTTTAGCTAAAAACTCCGGGGGGACGGTGGGTATATATTTCCGTTCCCGCTCGCGATTGACACCACCAAACCCTGCACCATAACTGATCAGCATGTCCGTGCTCGAAGGGAGAGTGAAAGGTAACATGAGTGCGGGGTCGAGTAAGAGGTGTTCGGGCATATCGTCATCATCGTCGAGTGGTGCTTCAGACAAGGATTGTGGCTTTGAATTCTTTCCATTAGACTCTGGAGTATCGGGTACGGAGGCAACGCTTCCTTTCTTAGCCGGAGTGGAAGGTGCACTTATTCGACCCTGGGAGCTTCTTTGGCGTTCCTTGCGCAATCGAGTTTCCTCTTGTAAATTCACCAAATATTTCATAGCACTTTTTGGTAGGCCTTTCTCCCCTACCTCCGGTCGATAGTGTTTCACAGAGTGTATTAGTTGTTGGGGCGTAAGTCGTGTGAGCTGCTGCAATGTCCCAACCAATGCTTCTAGATCATCCTGGCCCAACGATGAGAAACATTGTAACCACTGGAGAAGCTGCACCAGAGGTGCCAGATGTCTTCTTGCTGCCTCGATAGTCATCTCCCCAGTTGAAGTCATGGAACCATGCTCGTAATGTTCTGGCTGTCGATTATTGGTTCGCGCCCATTCTTCCAAACTAGAGATGTTCATGCGAATTTGCATGGCTTTGGTCCGCGCAAGATACTTACGATTGGACATAATACGATTGAATAGTTCAGCTCCAAGCCAATACAACAATTGCGCCAATATCTGAGCAGTGATAACCGAGTGTATATCATATAAATCTAACACAAACAGCGTCGACGATAACAATGATGTAACGTTTCGAGGAGATGGCTTGGCTCTCGCCTTAGGCGAAGGTGGGCGAAATCGCTTCTCAAGCGGCACCTCCTTAACTGTAGCTTTCCTCTTAAAAATCTTCCATTCGTGCTGGAAAGTGACATCCTCAAATCCTGGAATAGTCTCATGCTCCAACATTGCAGAGTCAAGAACCTTATCCATTCTCCTCTCTGCATCTCGAATGATCAAGATGAAAATTTCGTTTATCAGCTCTGCAAGCTGCAATTGAAACTCGGATGTTGACTCTGATAGCCCACCATCCTTTTTCAAGTAGTGCAGTAATAATGTAGCATTAGAGATCCAGAATGCCAAAATAGTCATGTCCCACTGATGAGCCTCCACCACGTCGTTGATCTTGTCCATCGCACTAATGAGAAGTTTGGCCAGTAGATCGTGGCTTGCATGGTAATGCGCATACCTTGCGCTTAAGAATATCATATTCGCAGGTACGGGTTTCTGGGAAGGCGATCTTTGTGGTGACATATTGGTAATAATAATATCGAGTATTCGACCAAGCTCACTTTCTTGGAAAACAAACATTTGGTCGTGTAAACATCGACTCCAGTCAAATTCTTGTCCTTCTTCTTCCAACTCATCTGGTGATTCAGGCTGATCATCAATCCCCACATTCCCTAAATCTACTTCTAGATCTCTAGCACTTTCCATCATCATCCGTCGCCTCATCTCATTCTCCGCCATTTCTTCTTCAAACCGATCCTGTGAGAACCCAGGGTTATAGAAGTCATCCGTGACCCCCGCATTCCCGATGTTATATCCGCTATCTTGCAAGTAATCTGCGATTTCGCTTTCTGGTGCAAGGAAGTCAAAAGCTGTTCTTCCAGTCGATGACTTGACATCCGTTGATGCACCTCTATCTAGAAGTGCTTTCGCAATCCCTTTGTGCCTGTTAGTCATTGCCCACATCAAAGCACTCCATTGATTTCGGTCTTGTTTGTCAACGTTAGCACCTGCATCTAAGAGAGCAGTCACCACCAGTTCGTGTCCCTAAGTGAGGTTAGTGGAAGCATGTACACCTATAGCGGTCGGTGTCCTTACGAAGCAACTTGCGTATATTATCGGTGCTGTGCCTTCTTCGTCTGGTGCATTCACATCCACAAGATCTTTAGCTTTTCCTTTTAAGATTCGTTCTATCCGATCAACATCTCCATTGCTCGCAGCCATATTTAATGCCTTTTGTAGTATATCTTTCTTCTCCTCCGGTGAAAGCTTCTCATTCGTGGCAACCGCATCTTCATCTTCACTGGCCGTGCCATCTCTATGTGCAGCCTGTGCAGCCAGCATTTCCATAAGTCTTGTATCACTATCTCCGATCTTTTGTTTTGTTATATCGTCGTCGAATTCGTTATTCTCAATGGATAGACTTTTGAACTCTAGTGGTTTGGCTAAGGCAGGTGTAGTCAGAAATTGTGATTGTCCTACTCAAGTTAGAAATGGGTTGGAAACAGGCGCTTGTTGAACTGTCCTACCTTGCCAGGCATCATACATCTCAGTCTCGGGTGCGTAATCTGCATATACATTCTTTCGGTCGTCTAGTGACTTAGGTAAATCGTCGGGTAACGCTCGTGGCCTTTTTACTTCGTCCCCAAAGCCACCGATATCTCCATCACTGGTATTGTCCCCGATGTCCATCACAACAGCTGGAAGGCTGCATTTAATTTGCAAACATCTGTTGGACGCTTATCCGTAGGGCTTCGCAAAATCTCAGGCGTTTGTTTTGAGTGGCGCATTAAAAACTCAAAAAGTTCAAAAAGAAGAATCGTTCCACAGGGAAGGTGCTGTAAAGTAAGGTTAGTGAGTGACCTGGACTTTCAAAAAGAATGCCCACACAGATTTGAAGTCGCATAAAGTCATCAAGTTTGTAGGTCCGTGCACACAACGGTCTTTCCGATGAAACGAAACTTCTTTAGAGGAGAACAGAACCCTTTGAAAGCATTGAAAAATAACCTTAGCCGCCGCCCACTTCATTTCACTACTACCTACTGTGCTATTCCTTTGTACTGTAAAATTAAATATTCAGCCTTGTTACCACCGGTATAACATCAATTTGATTCTAATCGCCATCATAAAATTATGTCTAATGTTTTAATATTAGGGATCTACTACGTTGTCTTATATCACTCACCAATATTGTTCCAAATAAAATGATTTTAACCATATACATACATGCATGTAAGGAGGTAGATTAAAACTAGATTAACTACTCATAAGTGTTTAATCACTTTTTTTTCATACACTTCTCCTTCCTAAGACTCGAATTCGCTTTACTCCTCCATCAGGGATCATAATCAACTTTACGTGAGTAAATGTTGTATCTTTGACCAAAGAGTCAAATTCATGTTCCTTGTCAGCGCTTGTTTTGCTGGCTTCAACAACCTCAGTCCATCCCTCAGCTGAGACACCCGGTTCCCCTCCATCACTACTCCAATTTATAGCTTCAACCTTCACTTTCTGTGGGAAATTTCCCCTGAAAAAAGCAGTATCAACTATGAGGTTATCTATAGTACCTGGCGCTCCAAGGCGTATAATAGCCCAATCCACATGACCCTTCTCTCTAGATCTGGACGTCTCCCAACCATCTCCCATATCCTTGCCACGGCCTGGAAGTATCAAATTTGCGATAACACCAAAGTGTTGATCACTGCATGAGATAGCAACACCACCATTTTGAGCTGCAGCAAGATCAAAAATCGCAGATTTGTCTTCTGGGAAAACCGGGACAGCATGGCCAAATAGTCTGAATCTAGCGATTCCACCATCTGGATACATATTCAGCCTCACGTGAGTATATGGCTTTGTGGTAGGAACTGTAAGCTTCCATCCGAATCGTTGAGAAGGTCCACATTCCTGAAGACCAAGAATAGTCTCCCACTTTCCTCGACCACCTCCCCAACTAACGACCTCTTCATCGTTATCACTGAAAACTCCTTCAACTGAAATTGCTGGTGCATGGTTTCCACTAAAGAAAGCAGTATCGACCTCGACGCCTTCGACTGTTCCAGAAGCTACACCGAGACGAATGACTACGTAATCAAAAGGGGCGGTATTGTGTCTTCGAGTCTCCCATCCATCATACCACGCACCAGTGAAAACCATCTTTCCAGGCTGTCTAATGGGTGGAGTGGGAGTGAGAAGGTTGTTTGCTTCAGCAAACCACTCGTCTGAGAAAGAAAGAACCTTTCCACCAAGAGTTCCAGATATCAGATCTGCATATTATGTCAGTCTTATTATAGTGTAACATAGTATTTGGCATACAAGATTCCACCCCACTCGAGGCATGTTTCTGTGATAAACGGTATTCCATCAAGCTTAAGAAAGACACATCATTGAACTTCAAACAAGATACTCATCACTAAAAGCTGTTCTAAGGCATATTTCATGGAATAAATGAATTGGAATGGGGTGTCACATACCTATAGTAGAAGACCTGAAAGTGCTGTCAATTTTATCCGCTGCCACAGATGTAACTGCAACATTATCAGTCTTATACTCAGCATCGAGAGACATGTTGGGCGAATTTAAGAAGTATTAGGATTGTGTTCAAACTGGAGTCGTATAATCTAAAGAAGAAGAAGTGTGAGTGTAAATTGAAATCAAAAAACTGAAACGAAAGTAAAAAAAGTACTAAAAAGTTTGCATTTATTTGCAATTTCCATCGAGTAATGCCAGCGCTGTTCTATTCGGTCAACTCCGATAAGGACGCCGATAAGGGTACTCTGCACAAAATCTGGGCGGTATCCACTTCACCCCACCAACAAACTAACTGCGTTTAGTCATCATGATAGCACCAGCCAAGCTTTAGGTAGGCTCGGGTAGGCCAGCTCTAAGATTACGGGTGAGAAAAAGGCGGCCGATTTTAACATTTTCATACTACAACCTCTCTAACAAATATATGAAAGATTTTAATTGATTTCTCATTACAACAGAACACAATTGAAATAAATCGTACATTAACTTGATTTATATGTTCTCATATGTGAGGGCAGTTGGGTAGGTTACCAATGACAAAAACTTGTTGGCTATACTGCCACAGGTAGGACGACAAATCTCATACAGTGAATGTTAGCAGCAGCACTGCCATAGGTAAGTACGGCAAATCTGGTACAGTGAATGTTAGTAGCAGCACTGCCATACTAGGAGCACTGCCATACTAGGAGCATATTTATTATATAAGGATCCCTTCCTACCTACCTTACTTCCTTGGACAGAACAATTTAACCAAAATTAACTACTGATATACTTACATGTATCACATTTGCCAAGGTAATACTGACATAGTACCTTTCTAACCAACAAAGCGATGGGGAATCAACAAAGCGCAAATGAAGGAGGGAGTCATGATTACTCTGATGATCACTCCAGCCCTCCCGGAAGCCCCCCTCCACACGACAACGATTCACCCATTATCACCCCTCCAAACACAAGCTCGGATTCCCATGTGAACTCGTTCCATTCAGCTAAAACTCAACTCGAATCATGCCTTGGTTATACCTTAGAGGCTGGCCAAGTCACAGCCTTATCTGGGTTGTATGATGGGAAGGACGTTATCCTAGTTGCGCCGGCTGGGCTCGGAAAGATTCCAGTAATCATAGGCTACCATTTCTTCATGCCAGTCCCAATTGATCTGAAAAAGGGTGCAATCACGCTGATTATCTCTCCTTTGATGGATGCTAACCAACATCAGCAAGCGGCATCTACATATGGGGACTCAGTACTTCCAATCGTCTTAAACGCCGAAAACAACACTCCCAGCAACAGGCATGCGATCGCACGAGGCATCTATACCCATGTTTGGCTATCACCAGAAGTTGCCATTGGAGATGTATTTGAACCAGAAGTTGGCGAAAGTTCGACGAGGACAGGATCATACGACCCATTTCGGCGGCGTGAGACCACCATTTTTCCAGACGGTTACCACGATTTCGGAGAATTTAGCAGTGTGATCAAAGATTCAGTATTCCAATCTAGGTGCAAGTTTATTGCAATTGAGGAGATGCATGTATGCGCGCGAGACCATTTGGGGGGTTTCTCTCGCCCAGAGTTCACTCAACTTGCACGGCTACGCAATCAACTAGAAGATGATACTATACTCTTTGGAACGACGGCTACCCTCACTCTCGCAAACGAAGTTGAGATTCGCAACTCTGCAGGCTTTAAGAGTGATACTATCGTCTCGCGCCATTTGATTTATCGACCTGATATTTATATTAATTTACTGCCTACCAGTTCACATAAGAGCATATGTCGTCAAATAATACAATCATCTCTGAAAATCTCACTTGAACAGCGGAGACCATTTCCTAAGATCATATTCTACGTCAGGTATGCTTTCACAGGAAAGGTCTTGGTGGAGAATATCATAAAATGGCTACGATTGAAAGGGCAACTCAATACCGAACATATCGTCACGATTTATCATGAATTTCAAAGTGATGCCGAACGCATGGAGATTGCAGACAAGTTCGACAAGGGAATATGCAGGGTTCTAGTTGCTGACTATACATATCTATTTGGTATCAACCTAAACAAGGCGGAGATTATAGTGCAAACAGAGCAGGATCATTCTTTGGCGGATGTTCTACAAATGGCGAGTCGAGCTGGAAGGTCGGAACTGCCTCTAGGGCCAAAGCCATGCCTTTACTTACTTCCAGATATTCAAGTTGTTGGCCCGCGGAGAAGGGATGTAGCTGCTATGGAAGAAACCATCGATAGTTCGTCTCAATCAACTCGCCAGCCTGAGGAGATGAAGGCCACGATGGGTATAAGCGATATCAATTGGCGAGAATGGCTCAGCGATTTTGAGTACGATCTTTATAACGTTGGATGTATTTGGGATCGTCTATTAGCACCATTTGGAGAGAGAATTCCTGGTGGCAAATGCGACAATTGCTCCCGATGCAAACCAGAATCTATACCAGTACTCCCCTTAGATGATGAAGACAGGGTGGTCTTGGGAGACCCAAACATGGTATCAATCATTAAGCATGCTCTAGAAGAGCTAGCGCCAGATCTAGGCAAAATAACTTTACGAGCACCCGGAGATTCCGATGATGAAGAGCGCGTTCTAATGGATGAGGACAGGTCCAACTTCGCCAATTACTACCTTCAAATCGCAGAAGGTCACTCATGGGGTTTTCCATGGAGCCCCAATCCATCTCAGTTGGCTGTGGTTAATTGCGTCCGAGAGGCTTTGAAGATGCCTTTGATACCATCGGATGAAGCTGCTCGATATTTTTTTGCTCCAAAACCTTTGCCTCCAGCGGCCCCCCTTCAAATTACGACCTTATCAGACTCGACAAACTCTACCTAATTGAGCACACCAATAACAGATACCGCAACAACGACGGTAGCCCCTAGAAAAACCGGGGCTCGGCGCCTAATGGAAGAGAGCCAAATGATCGCTTTGCCCGCAATAGAAACATTTCGGTGAAACAGGACCGTAGGAAAGGCAGGGGTGCCGAAAAATGAAAGCATTGTAAGCATGATACGACGCAATGATGTGCTGCCTGAGTTAGATAGGGCAGCCTTTTGTTGTGGGACAGACAGGGAGCTTGGGAGGTGAAGGCGTACTTCCTTCTGGAATTGGATCCAAGAGATATACCTAGGTAACTACATCTTCTCTCTCTAGATAGGCTTCTCTCTTCTTCATAGATTAATACCATTGCTTTACTACCCCTGAGTTCACACTACTGTAAGATGATCATGTGATGACTAGATTATCAATGCAACCCTAATGAGCTACGAATACCGGCCCTTGTTTCGAGTACTTATATTTATCGTATTTACCAATAGAACTCATAATCGTAGTACTATTAGCAGCAGATTTGACTGAGGAATTGATGAATAGTATCAATTGCATATAGAGTTGTTATAACGATTATTATTGAAAAGCTTCAATTTATGAGATCTTGGAATGATGGAGGAGGTACGAGTAATGTGAAAATAATGCACAAAATAAACTTGCATCTGAACCCCTGTACTCCGGATTCACTTAGAGCTACTTACCAAAACAAGTTCTCTGATTGGTTTGTCCCCGCATCATTGACGCAATGCAATAATTTAGCTGAGGTATGGGTTGTATTCGCAATACTTCTACTCACCGTCGTAATACAAGTATCTCACAACATTTATAAGCTGGTTCTTATTCTACTTCATAAGTATTTTTCTTCATTCTTAAATACTGAAAATAAATCATATTTCGTTGATCGTCCAAGAGGTAAATAATAAAGGTTATACTGTACGAGAAAATGGCTTCTGCGACCGGTATACCACAAAACCTGAACATTCCACCCGAACAAGATCCCCGCGAAGAGGGTTATGGTGAAGATGAGCCTCTTCTCGGAAGAGTAGGAGATGCATCACAACAAGAAGGACTTCCTTTATTTTACAATCTCGGGCTTGGTATGCACTTCCTCTCGTGTCGTCCATTTCAATGTACCAACTAATTCCAACTAGGCACCGCGCCCATCACCCAAGTTGGCATCGTTCTCCTCGTCGCCCATGTTTGGGCAAGCATTTTCCTCTCACCATTAATGCTCTTCACCGCGCACCCTATCCTTAATACTGCTGGTCTTTTGGTCCTCACTCAATCGATATTGATCCTTCAACCAACACACACTCCCACTCAAAAGCGCAACGGCACTCTTACACATGCGGGTTTAAATGCTGCTTCTGGGGCTGCTCTTATTGCTGGGTTGGTTGTGATTGAGGTCAATAAGTTCGCACACAATGGCACACATTTTGTGTCTCCTCATGCTATCCGTAAGTTATTTGACTTGAAACCTGCGCAATTATTGCAGAAATGCTAACGTAAACTTATAATTTAGTCGGATTAATAACTTACATCATCCTTCTTCTTCAATCTCTCGTTGGCTTCACCCAATATTTTATACCTTCCCTCTATGGTAGTGTCTCGCGCGCAAAGTCCATTTACAAATACCATCGCCTCTCCGGATACCTAGTCCTAGTTCTGATGTTGGCTACTGTATGTGCGGCCACTTGGACAGACTTCAATGTAAACTCCTTGAAGATCAAGAGCTGGGCTGTGATTGTTTGTTCTGTTTTGGTCCTTATAGGAATAGTCCCAAGAATCAAGAAGCAAAAGTTGGGATTGGCTAGACAGTGATGGGTAGCAATGCCAGAAGCAAATTGCCTTCATGGCCAAAGCCAAGACGATACTTCAATGAAATAGGTTCGCTTTTATGTGGAATCAGGTAGGATATTTTTGAACAATTGGGCGTTTCGATATATGGGGACGGGAGCGACGGACTGCGGAGTATTGATATTCTTGTATTTCGTGGCATTGGAACTAATTAAAGGCAACATGGAGAGACTAAAGTAGGCATCTATCCCACATATGAATATAGAAAACCTCATCTGCTCAACAAATCTGCAGTGTTTTTCCTTTGTATAGATAAGCATAATTCCAAGCAATATGATTGAATCCCATAGGTACTGTAGAAGAAATGGGAAGCTAGCTGCTTATAGATGGACTTCAAGCACTGGCCCTTTCAATTGCTGTGCCACCGGAGCGGTGGATGCTTATCTATTTACTATCATTCCAAATAATGTGATGAATTCTGTAGCCAGAAGCCGAAATTGCCATCGCATCACTACCGGTATATGCATGACTTGTTGGGACTATTGATTACCGGAGGCAGGGGTTGGTTTTATTTTCACTATACACCTAACCAACATCAGCCAACATCATGTATTGCACTCCTTATCAATCCTCTCCTTACCTTCCTTCGAAGCTACAACATCCGCCGGCAGCTTTGCCATGGAGACCACAGAAGAAATAAAGGCTCTAGGTCATCTAGAGCACGATATTGGTAGAGAAGTCGCTGTCAACCTTCTGAAGGAGGATATTCAAACCAAATCTGTATGTAAAAACCCTTATCAATATCCCAACCATGAAAGAATTCATACTAATATAAACCAGCAAACAGAACCGCAACCACAACCACAACCCAACAATTCACACCCATACCACCATCCTCAAGACTGGCCCCGCCCAAAAAAATGGACAGCAACACTCATTCTCTCCGCCTTTGCATTTCTCCAACCCCTTTCAGAAACCATGCTCGCTCCTATTGAAACACAAATCTCATACGATTTACACATTACTCATGAATACGACTGGTTCCTCGTAAACTCATTAATATTAATCGGAGTTGGATTATCCCCCTTATTATTAGCACCACTTTCCGAAGTTTACGGTCGGAAACCCGTTATCCTCATCGCCAGCAGTATTTTCGTAATCTGGAATTTGGGCTGTGGAGCTGCGAAAACTCTTCATCAGATACTTGCCTTTCGACTACTTTCGGGATTTGGAGCTTCGGTTGCTGATGCAACTGCAGGTGGTGTTTTGGGGGATTTATGGAGAGCGGAAGAAAGAGGAAAGGCGTTTGCGGTTTATATGGCAGCTCCGCTTTTAGGTCCTGCTATTGGACCTATTATAGGTGCTTTTGTTTCGCAAACAATTGATTGGAGGTGGATTTTTTGGATTACTTCTATTGCTTCTGTGGTTTCTATTTTGGTGGCGGGGGTGTTCTTTCCGGAAACTTATGAGCCGAGGATTCAACAACTTCGTGTGAGGGCTGCAAGGAGACAGGAGCTTGGATATAGAGATTCTGGGAAGATGGCTAGTAAGATGAAGGATTTCTTGGTTCTTATGAAACCCAATCTTCAACGACCATTTCGTATGCTTGGAACACAAATCATTATCCAGCTTTTAGCTGGTTACATGGCCCTTTTATACGGAACTATGTTTCTATTCCTCTTCATGTATCCACGTATTTGGGTCCAGAAATACCATCAATCCGTCGAAATCGGAAGTCTAAATTATATATCTTTCGCCATCGGCCTCATAATCGGAGTGAATATCGCCGGTTCCCTCAGCGATATCATCTACACACGACTCAAGCATCGAAACCATAATACCGGTCGTTCCGAATTTCGAGTTCCTCCAATGGCTATAGGTACGATTCTCGTGCCCGCAGGTCTACTGATATGGGGATGGTCAGGCCAGTCAAAAGCTCATTGGATAGTACCGAATTTAGGGAGTTTGATTTTCGCGGCGGGGATTTATATTTGTTCGGCTTGTATATCGATTTATACTATTGATACATATGGACAATATGCAGCAAGTGCTATGTCAACAAATCTGGTATTGAGAAGTCTTACCGCGGCGCTGTTTCCTTTATTTGCGCCGTATATGTTTGATAGCTTGGGGTTTGGTTGGGGTGCAACTGTGTTGGCGGGTGCGTTTATAGTTTTCGGTAGTATTGTGGTGTTTGTTTTGTGGTTTTATGGGGAAAGACTTAGAGCGAGGAGTACTTATTGTGCTGTTGGGGATGGAAATTGAGTTGCATTGCTGTTGGAAGATTGGTGTTGACGCATCAAGTATCGAAGTTCAAGTCCTAGCCGGAAAAGGTAGAAAAAGAAAGAGATAAGAAGCATTTATGTCAACCCGTGTGCAATCGATTATTTTCTGTTTTTAGATAGTAACTTCTTATCACAGATATAAATCCATAATAAAAAGGAACTAAAGACCCCTATCTGACTCTTGAACCGTATTCTCATTTACATTGAATGAAGTTGAGCGCTATAAGTTATGTATTGTGTTCCCACCACTCACCAAAAAAGTAATGGATTCAGTTAAGTACTAAGTTGAATTGAAGACTAAAGCTTCCTTTGCCCCCTCTTCTTTTACTCTGATTTTCCTGGTATTATTTATTTCACTCAAGTGATGTATGTGTACAACCGGCCCAAGGCGCAATCTCGCTTGTCCCCAACCAAAAATTTCCTTCACCCCCAATATTATATTCACTGATTTACCTCCCTCCCACAAAACCATATATACCCAAATAAAGCACCACCCATCACCAAACGGTAGAGAAGCACCCGGTTGCCTTAATGGTCAAATAGCTTGCTATATGATTTCATGAAGAGGATATCGGCTGCTCTCCAACACTTGTAAGGAAGCTAGGGAGCCGGCTGTCGTCAATAAGTCCATCCCGTAACAAGTGTGGTTTTTCGGATAAAAAATTAACCTGATTGAATCGGCGTGTTCAGTTGGCTTGGTTTCTTCGTCATTCTCTGTAACTTCGGTTACGGAGTTGAAGTTTTGCAAGTTTAGGATTTTTTTGGCGCGGTTTTTTTTTTTGGCTTTTGTGGGCCCGCGTTTCGCTAAGGAGGAGGGAGGGAGTTGCTGGTGATGATGGCGGTCTGCTTTTTTTTATTCCTTACGTATTTAATTGATTTAAATTTACTAAAATGCACAGCACAACAGCATACCTTTAGTCTTCAATTCAACATAATACTCAACTGAATCCACCACTTTTTTAGTGAATAGTAGGAACACAATACGCAATTTATAGCGCCCAACCGAGCAAAACATACACCACACACATACACACCATGTCACTTGAACAAGGACGCGTAGGAGAGATTGATGAATTGATATACCTATATATCAAATAAATAACATGCGAGCAAGTATTCTATCTATATCTACTATCGTTCGATACTTAACTACTCAACTTAAAAATCAACAAAGGAAAAAGAAAAGAAAAAATTAAGAGAACACTTGAATCACTCTAATAACACAGCATAAACAATTCAATTACCACAATCAAACATTTCAGCTCCTATCTTTAAACATCCTCCCCGACCACCCCCAATCACCCCAATTATTTTCCTCATCATCCCCAAATTCACCCCAACGAGAAAGCAAACCAACATCAAACATCAAACATCAAACAAATCCTCAAAGAAGAAAAAAAGATAATCAGCAACTACTAGCAGCTCACAATGCATATCCATTCATATTGGTTGGTATAATTTAACTATCTTTTCATCTTCCATCTTTCACTATTCCATTCCATACCATTCAAACGCCATTTGAAAATGCATAGCCAAAAGGCACTCTTTATTCATTTCATTCCCCTTGCCTTCAAATCCATCCATCCATCCATTCACAACCTGCAACCAACCATCCAGCTAGTCATTTCTAGCTCCCTCCCCCCTTTATTTCTCTATTTTCCACCACCGCAATATAATTTATTCCGCCGGCATCCACGTCTTCGGCCCCACCCTCATTCCACCTCATCACCATAAACTAAGACAACATGCACCCCACCCACACAAGCTACACTACCCACTCCCCTTCAACCACCTCAACAAATACCCCGCCAACCCCTTCCTATCACTATTCTCCCCCATCGCCTTAATAAACCCTGATCCATCCACCCCCATACTAGGAAAAAAGCTCCCCTGCAAATGTTCCACAAACATATTTCCCGTCTTCAAATAAATAATCTGTTCCAACCCCGCAATCTCATTTAGAACCGTCTTAGCCTGTGCATCCGACCCCGGTCTAAACTGTTGTTCGCGAAGAACCTCCCAACAGACAGGGTGAAAACGTTCGATAAGGAAGGTGTCGAAACCAGGGAAGCTGGGTTGAGGTGAATTAGATGTGGTATCTGCTTGAGCTCCGAGAGTGGCAATATTTGGTCCACCCCAGAGATCTGCCATTTTGGCCATGGAGGAGAACGCCAGACGACTGGCTTGAAGTGCACCAGTGCCATCACTGACGCTTTTCGCCAGGGTTGTGATTGAAAGAACAAGAGTGTCGAAAAATCCTTGGTTCGATTCACTGACAAGAACCGAACCAAGATCATTGCTCAATATGCATTGAATGAAAGTCAAATATTCCTTACGCAATTCAGCCAATTGGATAGCATCATCTGTCCCAGTGACTGGCTCTGCAAGACCAGCGAATATTCTTTGTAGTAAAGGCGTAAGTAGAGAATCTAAAACCTGATAGATATCCTTTTTAAATGAAAAGACTACCTGATCAAGCAATCGTAAAAACATGGCCATCTCCTCCTTGGAAGAGCTTTGTGAGAGTAGACCATCAATCCATCTTGGAAGATATGGCAACATACCCACGCCCATTACTCCCATAAGCCTAGAGAAAGAGGCCCTAGCTGCATTACGAACATCATATGAGGATTTGAGTTGCTCTAGAGCAATTAAAATTGCTTCTGCCGCACGACTAAATTCCGCAGTTATTTCTTTTGATGGCGCCTGTGATGATTTTCCTGCAACCCCAGGAGCCCAATCAGAGAATCCATCAGCCAGCGAGCCAAGCGCCATAATGATGTGATGAATTTGTAAGATGGCTTGAGCATTGCCCGACTTGGCTAATTGCAAATGTTGTTCCAGATCAGAGAACAAAGGATCCATGATGGTTCGCGCATATAAAGTTTGTTTCTCAACAGGATTGGAAGAAGTGGATGAGATGCAACCAATCGCCTCATATAAATTGAGTTGGCCGTCAAATGTAGTATCTGTAGATTCATTATCTTCAGAAGACATATCATCGCCGTCATCTTCTTGAGGAATCTCTGCCTTGATGGGAAGTAAGTCCCCAATAGACTGGATTACTGTCTCTGCGACATTTCCTACCTGACTTCTCAGGTGCTTCGTGAATCTAAGGAAGAGATACCAAGAGCGTACTCGCACTCGAGGGTGGCTGTGGTGCACAAAAGCAATAAAGTGTTCAAGAACACGCGGAATATAAGTGGACTGAGTCTCAAAGAATGAGCAGTATCTAACACAGATCTCCATGTACTGGAGTTGAATTGCTGGATGGGAGAAAGAGGCAATACCTTGATATTGTTAGTGCATGCAATCAAGGGAAATACAGATTCGTGCTTACCAGACTCGACCATTTTAGACATCATGGCGGTGAGACGCTCAGCGGCTACACCAGATGGTTGACTCTTGGCATATACACCTCCATTAGGAAGCGTCAGTTCACCAAAGAGGTACATCTCGTGTAACGCCAGGTCCAAATCCCGCCAGTCCATTTGGCCACCTTGCTGGTCAAGTGTCTGAAACGTAGTACCAACAACATTACTGAGCACATTAACATATAAATCTTGGTCGATGGCAGCTACACTCTTCTGTAGGTTTTGCAAGCGTTTTCGAAGCTCCTGAAACTCTGCTTCGTCCGTTTGCTCATCTTCATTTCCCCATGAAGAGGTCTCGTCGTATCTCATCTTTTGAATTATAGCATTGAGTATAGGGGTAAGCATTGCTTGATACACAGGGGGTAATGGCCTCGCCTTGCGCAAAAAGGTATTAAGATCCGTTAGAGATGGGATCACCGTTGAGCAAATCTCATCATATTCATCCGAGAAAAACCGCAGTAAGAGTGGAAGGAACGTTTGCAGTAATTGCTCTGCTTGTATTTTGGTTTCGGGTTGCGCTTGATTATCTTCAAGCACCTTAACAATGTCAGAGACAACAGTGTTAACAAGTTTTGCAACCGATTCCGCGAGATCAGTATCATAATTAGACGTGCTGCGTAAATCGTGTAGGGCGGGGCTGGCAATAAGCTGTGTAACCACTTCGCCAAGGTTCAAAAACTGCATCATTCCTATCTTGTCCGAGGACTTCATCTTCTTAGCCACAATCTCTGTGAAAGCGTCTATGGCAGCATCCCTGACTTTATCTTCACCACCATTGGGGTTTGTTCGCCCAACCAAAGGAAATAATATGTTCAATGTATCCTGATTAACAATAAGGGAAATGTCGATCCAGGAAACCCATTTTCCAATAACTTTCAGAGTCATTTCCACAATAGCATCATTTCGGCCCTGCCATTGTGTGAGGATCTGTTGCCAAGAAGCTGCAACTTTTGTAACATCCCGAGTACGAAGAAGATCCTTCAACTCAACATTTCTCTTCGTATCCTCTGGCGATCTGCTAATCAATAAATCGGCGATCTCATCATGAATCGAGCTCAAAACCCTCAAGTATAGCACCACCCCAACGATGTTGTCCCTAGCACCTTCCTGGGAGCCCGTCAAGCCCAAGAAGTCATCTATACAGTTTTCCCAGCCTTGTTGGTACAATAAGCGGAACAGAAGCGTCAGTGTTTGCGTGAGCTTGTTCTGCAGAGCTGCCGAGTCGACTTGATCCGAATTCCCTGGAGCATATATGCGCCTAAGGTAGTCCTGCAGATTTTCCTTCAGCCAGCCTAAAGTCTGATTGTCTAATATTTGTTCTCGCATCGCGTGGTTGACCACATCTAATGAAACCACTCGAGCGACATCTGAGGCTTTAGGACTTTTCGTAAAGATGGACATGCATGCCTGTGGTCCAGCTGGGTCGGTTCTCAGTTGATTCAGGAATTGGTATGCTTGATTTTTGAGGTCTTGGCTGGAGGCAGGATTCCATGCAACCTCGATGGCGTTTTCTACCTACAAAAGACAATCATATCAGCGCATATTCAAAAGTGGCGGCACAACTATCTGCCCGCAAACCCCCACCAAGGCCTGCTCCTAAATTGTTGGTGTGGTGTGTTGATAATATTTACCTGACTGTCCATTGCTGCTGTATTCTCAAATATTCTCAAATATTGAGGTTTGAGATTACAGCAGATCTATAATGGTAAATTGAATACTCCACTATCTTTATAAATTAAATCGCATGTAAACCTGTAGCATTCTTAACACTCCGTTATCGAGTCATACCGGGTTTACTTTTATCTTTTCGTTGGGTGGGTGACGAGAGAAGATGGCAAAATCGAAAACGAGTATGTAGTATGGCAGGTTTATTTCTATGTCTGGTATTCTTTTGAACTTGAGGATTTTAGGAGGAGGTAAGGTTGTTATGTTTATTATATTTTGTTGTAAAAGTTATGAAAGTTCTGAAAGCGGTCTTGGAAAATATATGCCCCCACCAAACAAAATAATCTCTCAGATGCAAGGTTTATCTTCAGCCTTTCAAAGAGTGGGCACACGAGTATATTTTTTAACAATTTATATACTCGGGTAAAATGGCCCTGAATTGTAATTGTATTATATACAGTAAGTTATATCTTTACGAAGTACAACAGCTGCACACACATACCGTACGTAGTCAATTAAAGTATAGTCAATCAAAAACATAAAGATCAATGTAATTAAGGACATAATATCTTTGGTTTATTCTTTGAATCGTCTTAGCATTAGAGAAATTTCCATATCCCTTTCCTGATAAGTACAATCAATTCCAACACCATATTGTCTTCCATGTACCAAAACAATACTATCTCAATTTTTTCTTGGAATTGAACCCAATCTGTAGTTATCCTTCCTTTCATGCCTGAGAAGACGAGAAAAAAGTAAGAACGCCTGCAATGAGATCTAATCCCCCCAATTCTATGAAGCGCCGATTTTTCGACGCACGTACATGGTGATTCTGATGCAAATGTACACTCCGGCCGTTAAAAAAGCTAGAAGAACCAAGAGATCGAGAGGAAATAGAACGCCCACAAATAAGAAACCCAGCCATGCTTTACGAAACCACCATGCTTTGTCGAAAGCACTGGATGGTTTGGCCGCATCGGCATTCTGATACGAACTCCCTGGGTTATCATAGGTAAATGGTCGACTTTGGTTGATATCATAATTTTCATCTTCTTCATCTGGTCATTGAAATTGGAACCCTTGTGGAAAGCCTTGTGGTGCCCCACGAGTACGCCCTCCACCTGGCATGCCTCCACCGAAACTGTGGAACCCGCCTCCACCTCCACCTCCACGGCCACCACCGCCCATTTGAGCACCGAACATTTGCATCAGGATTTCTGTCGGTCATATTAGCATTGTGATTTGAGTGCAAGGCACAGATTTAAGACTAACCTGGATCGATGTTCATTCCTCCTCCACCTCCCATACCACCTCCTCCGAAACCATCCATCGGATCTTCCAAATCAACGCCACTATCGTATCGTGCTCGTTTTCTGAAAATTTGCGTTAGCTGCTAGAAACAATAACTGTGATAAGGCTTTACTTACTCAGGGTCACTCAAAGTCTCATATGCCTCTCCAATATCCTTGAAACGCTCGGCAGCATGTTCATCGTCCCGGTTCTTGTCAGGGTGATGAATGATGGCAGCTTTCCGATAAGCCTTCTTGACTTGGTTCTCATCCGCATCCTTTTCTAACCCAAGAATCTTGTAGTAATCTTTTCGTTTGCTCTTCTTGAGCTCCAATTCAGCCTTTCGTAGTTCTCTGGCGATGCTGGCATCTTGTTGATCTTGCTCTTGTAGCTGCTTCAACTCGCGCACTGCCTCTTCCCAGTTGCCGGACTCGCCAAGTGCAGTAGCTTTCGTCTTCTTGGCCTTGGTGTATGTAGGATCAAGCTGAAGTGCACGGTCGCAGTCGACGATAGCAGCGGCGTAGTCTTTGAGTTTAGTCTTGCACAGAGCACGGTTTTGCAGTAACTTGGAGTTTGTGCCTTTGTTCGAAGGGTCCAGTTCTAGAGCTTGACTGTACTTCTCGATGGCATTTTGATAACGTCCAGACTTAAATTCAGCATTTCCCTCAGACTTCAAAGTATCAATCTTCTTGACCAATCGCAAAAACTTGACTGCGTCCCGGTAATCAGGATCACAGTTGAGGGCTTGTCGGAAATGTTGCATAGCCTTTTCGTTTTCACCCTGAGAGTATAATGCTCTGCCTCGTAGGACAAGCGCTTCAGGATCCTGACTGTTGTTACGCAAGATTGACATGGCAACATTTTGCGCATCGCCCAAAGCATTGACGTTGCCCATCTTCAAGTACGCTTCTCCCCGCATCAGAAGCCAGGCTCGTGGTTTTGGAACACCTGAACCAAGTAATCTTTCGGCCTGCTCAATAGAATGGATGGCCATTGACCCGGTCCCATTTCTAAGTGCATCCTGTGCAGCCGCAAGGTGCTGTAGCATAGCTTTTGCAGAAGCCATATCTTTCGCAGATGGTGGGGGCTGAATGCGTCCGAATGTGTCCATAGCCTCTTGTGGTAATCCCAAACTAATATAGATTCGAGCTAATCGTAATAATACCTTGTGATTGTTGGGGTCAAGTTGGTCAGCACGCTTGGAATCCTCTAAAGCTTGATAGTATTGACCAGCGGCCATATAAGCAGCTGCACGATTGTTGATGTATGTAGAAGAAGTGGGCATGGCTTCGACGGCTGAAGAAAATATTTTATTAGCTTCAATCAATTGAACAAGCGATGCGCATTGTATTACAAACCTTTGGTGTACTCTTCAATAGCCTTCTTCCACTGCTTGAGTTTGTAGTATCGATTACCCGCATCTTTGAATGCCTCCGCTTCTTCAGGAGTTGGTGGTGCTGGAGCTTGTGGACTAGTTGGGTTTGATTTATGAGCAGGTGGGGGTGGTGGAGGTGCGTCTTCTTCAGGTTCGTTCAAAGGGCCATTTGTATTTGCAGGGGCCCCATTTGTGCCATTCACCTTTGGAGCAGGCTCGGCGGTTTTTGGTGTATTTGGCTGTGTGCTTGTTTGCGAGGTAGGAGTAGGCGCAGGTGGAGGCGAAACTGTTCGCGCGCTGCGAGGGGATTCAGCATCAATATCCATAGATTCCGACATTCTTGCTTGTGTTGATAATCTCCGCAATTCGTCAGGCGGAAGATTCAAAGGATGAGTGTTTGGATCGAAAGGGTGTCGCGGGATGTAAGAACCCGACTTCGGTCGTAAGCGGCTACCTTTTGTAGGTCCTGAGCCCTCAGTCTTAATATTTTCTTCTTTATTTTTGCTTGATCTCGAATATGATTTCTTTAGTGGGGATTTTGATCGAGGCTGTTCGGTTTTTGGAATCCCCTCTTCCTCTTCTGGTTTCTTCGGTTTTCGTGGGGAGGATTTTGAGAAGAGGTTAAATGACATTGAGAAAAGATTATTCCCGCTGGGATGACCGTAGTGCGTGTAGCCGGATTGAGGAACGATTCTGGTTGGGCACACACTGAATTAACGGTATAAGTTCAGCGGAATTCAATAGTTTTTTTTTTCTAGCCACAGCCCTAGGTAAGGTAGCTTCTTGGTACAAGTGAATTTCGATAAAGTTCCCGCTTAGAATCAGATAGAAAGAATAAGAAGATATTCTAGTCGCAATAAGTCGTACTTTTTTTCTCTTCTCTTCTTCTTTTCTTTCTCCTTATCTCTCGAACTCTCTCTCTCCTCTCTTTTTCTTAATCCTCGGATAATAGAAAATTCGAAACTTTTTGAAGCTGGCCTCGTTTTTGAAAAGAAGTAATAATAAAATATATGAAGGAAGGTAGGAAGGAAGCAAGGAAGGT
>JWJB01009966.1:0-62220 GCA_000812895.1 Rutstroemia sydowiana | reverse complement strand
AGGGGTGGAGTGTAAGAATGTCGGTTTCGGTGCTGGAATTGAGCTCGTTGATTATGAGGAGGGAGGCGGCGGCGCGGGCAGACGCGGTGGGTTCGCTGTCGATGTAGGGGAGGGATTCGTGGAGGGTGTGGATTAATGGCATGGTGGGTAGGTTGAAATGGATTGGATTGGGTGTGCTGGAAGTGGCAGATTCTTTGACTTTGCCTTCGTTCTTGTTTAAGGCTTGAATGAAGAAGCAGAGGTTTGGCCGATGAAGCGCAAGATGTGGTATTTGCTTTTATTTTGTTCAGACGTGTAGTCTTTTGTAGGATAAAGGAACAGTGAGAGCCGATTTCGAATATGCGTAGATATCTAATTCGAAAAGGGAGAATATTCAGATTATATGTGGTGCTATTCCAATGTCTTGTGGTGATTTATCTTATTCTTTTTTATTTATTCTACCGGTTCAAGCATACAAGCTCAGCCTTGTGAAATCAAATTGATCCCAACCCTGAACAAAGGTTGCCTTGCGCGTTAGGCTTTCAGTTCTTTGGAACCTTTAGCTATTGCCTTTTCCACTTTCCCAAACTTCATATACGATAAATAACATGGGATAAATCTTTCATCATATTTCCCATATTTTTAGGGAAGAAATTATCAATCTATTTTATTTTGTGTAGGTTTTCCTATCAATATGGAGGAGCATAATCGTGAAATAAAGGTTGGTTCCTGGGATGAGATACCGAAACGGGGCCGTAGAGGGAAAAGGAATAGCTCTAGCTCCAACTCTAGCTTACGAAATCGTCTGATCAATATTTTACGAGTGCTTTTCGTCGCAGTGGGATTACTTTGGTTGTATTATGTGTCGAAATACTATCAATTGAATAAGGAAAGAGGGTTTTGGCTCTGGCAGGCCGGAGAGCATGAATCTGGGAGCTTTCAGGACGCACAATATGGAAGCTCTTCTACGGGAAGCAAGTATTTGGTGGGCGTTGGAAAAGCAGATATTACTGGGTAAGTCTGCTCGTCCGTCTTCGTTGCTCAAATTGGACATATGCTTAGTTCCGCTGTACGTTTCAGGCCAGTGGTAGAAATCAACATGATGGGATATGCGGATACGAAACAGTTAGGATCGGGACTACGGCAACGGCTTTATTCGCGAGCTTTTATCGTTGGGGATGTGCAACGTCCGGAGGATCGTTTCGTATATCTCGTTTTGGATACGCAATCGGGAGATACTGCTATTAGATATGGAATTTTGGAAGGACTTGCGAATCTTGGGAGCGAATACAAAGTATATGGTCAACAGAATGTGGCTGTAACCGGCACGCATTCACATTCGGGGCCTGGTGCTTGGCTTAACTACTTGCTGCCGCAAATCACAAGTAAAGGGTTTAGTAAACAGAGTTATCAGGCTATAGTGGATGGAGCAGTCTTGTCGATACGCAGAGCTCATGAGAGTCTACAACCGGGATATTTGAGTGCTGGGTCGACAAAGGTTTTCGGCGCAAATATCAATCGGAGTTTGTATGCATATTTGGCGAACCCGGAAGAGGAGAGAAAGAGATATAATGCGAGTGCTGAGGATGATGGGTCTGTAGAGAAAGATCTCACATTGTTGAAATTCTCGAGGGCTTCGGATGGGAAGAATATCGGTGTTTTGACATGGTTTCCGACTCATGGAACTTCGATGTTGGGAAATAATACATTGATATCTGGGGACAACAAGGGAGTGGCTGCAGATCTCTTCGAAAAGAGTGTTTCTAAAGAAGACAATGCAGCGGAAGGATTTGTTGCCGGGTTTTCTCAGGCAAGTGTGGGAGATACCACCCCAAATGTACTTGGTGCTTGGTGTGAGGATGGATCTGGCGATCAGTGTACTTTCGAGAACAGTACATGCGCTGATGGGAGAAGTCAATCTTGCCATGCACGAGGACCATTCTTTCGCGTCAAAGATAATGGTGCCTCATCCTGCTACGAGATTGGCAAGAGGCAGTTCCAACCTGCTAAAAAGCTATATGATGATTTTGACTCCAAGGGAACTCCCATTACCGGTTCTTCCGTAAAGTCCTTCCACACATTCAGCGACATGTCGAACTTCTCCTTTCCATTAGCAAACGGGACTTACGTATCCACCTGCCCTGCTGCCTTAGGTTATTCCTTCGCAGCAGGAACATCAGATGGACCAGGCGCATTCGATTTCACACAAAATAACCCCAATGCGCCCAACGCTTCGCCCGTATGGAGTGTAGTCTCCGGATTCATTAAATCTCCTAGCGAAGAACAAAAACGCTGCCACTACCCAAAACCCATCCTCCTTGACGTAGGCGAAATCAGTAGTCCCTATCTCTGGACCCCCAATGTTGTTGATGTGCAAGTGCTGCGAGTCGGACAATTCTTCATAATCGTCAGCCCGGGCGAAGCCACCACCATGGCAGGCCGACGCTGGAAATCAGCCATTCATGATTCCGCTGCTTCTACTTTGCTATCTGCTTCTGGTTCCGAGACTGGCTTTGGTCCTGCATCAGTAGAGCCGATAGTTGTACTTGGTGGCCCGGCAAATAGCTACACGCATTATATAACCACAACGGAAGAATATGGCATTCAGCGATATGAAGGCGCTTCTACGCTTTATGGACCATATACGCTCAATGCGTATATAAATCTTACTCTCAACTACCTCCCCTTCCTAAGCAGTAAATCAACATGCTCTCCACCAACGGGCCCACTTCCCCCAAATAACATCAACGCCTCACTCTCTTTCATCACACCCGTCGTCTACGACGGCCACCCACTTTTCAAATCCTACGGCGATATTCTCCTCGCCCCTCTCGCCAAATACAGTCTTTCCACCTCTTCTCCCTCTCAATCCCAATCCCAATCCCCCCTCACCATAAAAGTAATCTTCGTGGGCGCCAACCCACGCAATAATCTCCGTCTCGAACAAACCTACGCCAGCGTGGAAAAGCTCAGCGCAACAGGAGAATGGCAAAAAGTGCGTGACGATAGCGATTGGGGATTGGTGTTTAGATGGGAAAAGAAAAGTGAATTATTGGGTACTAGTGAGGTGACTGTGGAATGGGAAGTGGGAATGGAAGAGGAGGAGATGGTAGAAGAGGGGCTTTATAGAATTAGGTATGTAGGTGATGCGAAGAGTGTGGGTGGGGGGATTGAGGAGTTTGTGGGGCTTAGTGGGGAGTTTGAGATTGTGAAGTAAGGGTTTCGTAGTGTGGGGGACGTGTTGATGGTTAGCTGGTGCGTAGTACTATGATGGGATGGTGGGTTGGGCCCTAGTTCGGAGATTTGATGGATGCATGAAAGTGGGATTGGTTATATATTATGGTTATACGGAGTTGGATATGTGTATGAATGAATGGAAGGTTGGCGTATTGTGTTGTCATTGTATTGCTATCAGGGTAGGACGGATGGGATGGGACAAATTGAAACAGCAAATTTGGTTAAGAATGGGAACAGTACATTGCATCAAGTTGACACGACGAAAATCAAATTTCATCTCAAAGACAGTACAGATTTCCTAATTCGTGATGTTTCTCTAGATCTAGAGGGTATTGTAGTAATTTCAAGGTAACACTAAACCGATTGTATCGCTAAAAGAACATCCCAGATTATCTTTCCACGCCATCAACTCCATTCATACGCCCAAAGAGTCCAAACCGCATCAAATTACTTTTCCTTGCCTTAATACACTCTTTGCTGCTTTCTTGCATCTAGATCCAGCTTCCACGCATCTTCAAAGAGCGTTGGCTTCGGCGTTAAGTCTTTGATTGTAAGATCCAACTCCCTGACCACTTTAAAAGCTCCAGTACCAACACTCATCGACTGACCCATGATGATGGACTCACTGACACCCTCTATCCTATCAGTTTTCATACCGGCAGCGGCATCGAACAGATGATCTGGCGTCTTCTCAAAAGAAGCAAGTTGCAAGACACTGTCTCGCATCTTTGAGAGTCCAAATCGTGTGATACCGAGCACTTCACCCTTGTAAGTCATTACGTCGGCGAGAAGTTCCATGTGACGAGGATCAATGTCCATGTCCTTCATGACTTCAGCAATTTCATGAGCGATAGTAGTGCGAGCAGCTTCGATCCCAAGAACTTCTCTTGCTTCCATCACACCGTTAGACTTGGTTTTAGGGCCAATGATACCTTCGGTTCCAAGAACGGCGCGAAGCCCATATCCTTCAACTACGAGCCCATATGTAGGTGGTTCTGTCTCTGATTGACTGATGATTACCCTTGCAGCTTCGGGGTAGCCGGATATGGCAATGGTTGGTAAGGCTCTCTTGAGATAGTTTACCCGAAGAAGGAGATCGGATCCACCTTCATCAAGGCCAGGTTTGTTTTTTGCAGCAGCGCCGCGGCTAACCGGAGGACCCGCACTGTCATGGGTAACTTTGATGAATATACAGGACTTGTCTACGCTGAGATCTTCGCTTCTTATCTTCAACTTTTTGTTCTTGAGAATTGCATGAGCAATTTCAGGCAGACCTACAAAATTCTGTGTTTGTTCCAGATGTGCTGTATCAATAGCTAGACAAATTGTTGCAGATCTAGCGGACCACATATCTTCAATAAATAGTAGCGCATCTGATAGGTAGGTTTTCTCTATCAGGGCCTTAACCCTGCGTGCATAATCTAGACTATTATTGACTTCGAGTTTGCAATTTACGATAGGTGTAGCGATTGTCTTCGAGGCATTGATAATCTCTTTGATACGGGGCACACCAGCCGTCAAGTTCATTCCGGCAACACCAGCAAAATGGAAAGTCTTCAAAGTCATCTGGGTTCCTGGTTCTCCGATCGACTGTGCTCCCACCGCTCCGACGGCATGGCCTGGTTCGACCTTAGCTTTGGCATATTTTTCGAGGCAAAGTGCACAAAACTTTCTGAGCGTTTCCTCGGAAACTTTGGAAACACGATCCACATAGGCTCGTTTTAGTGCATCTTCTGCCAACTCGTTGTAGATAACCTTTGGTTTTTTAGGCTTTTCGGGATCCGGATTGGGTTCTTCGTCAAATTCTGTCAGGAATTTTCCTAGGCCCACTGTCTCCCGTGCTGCTGCCATCTTTTGAGCCTTTACTTCTATGAATTTGGTGACATCAGCGAGAAAATTACGGCCACCATCGTGCTCGTCCACGCCATAATCGCTCTCATCATTGTAGCCTAGGAGTTCTCCATGAAGAAGTCCTCTTCTGGCGTAGCTGGCTTTCGTTTGTGCTAGATACTTTGCACACTTTCTCGTAAGCTCGAATGGCGGTAATGATTCGTCTGCATTATTCCACGTGAGGCTTTCTGCTTGAGTCCAAGTACGCTCAAAGTTAACCGGACGTGCACTACCTTCCATGTCAAGTGGATCGAGGCCATCCGCACCAAACTGAAATTGTACAATCCCACCACCAGAAGTTCTAACCGTATCGTCGTACATAGTGGATAGATCTTCCAACGACTTCATCAATCGTCGAGACATATATCCGGTTTCTGCGGTTTTAACTGCAGTATCGACCAAACCTTCTCGACCGGAAATTGCGTGAAATAGAAACTCGTATGGAGTCAGTCCAGTGAAGAAACTGTTCGCCACGAATCCTTTGGCTGCGGGTTGTTTCGAGTGCTTTGCAAAATGTGGTAGGGTTCGATCCTGGAAGCCGTCTGCAACACGTTCCCCACCAATAATTTGTTGTCCCACACATGCTACCATCTGAGCAACGTTGATGGCCGAACCTTTCGATCCAGATTTCGCCATCACTAATGGCGAGTTCCACGCGCTCAACTCTTCCAGACATGCTTCTCCAGCTTGTCCTCTGACCTTACTCAAAACACCAGAAATTTCGCCTTCGATAGTTTCATCCATAGTCAATCCAGGCTTCTTTTCTAGCATATCGAATCGAAACTGGTTGATAAGACTTTCGCACTTTTCATACGCAACAGCAATTAGGGCAGCCTTTTGGTTTGTAAGTTTCTGCGAAGGATAAACATCGCTTATGCCAATAGAAAACCCCATGTTCGTTAGATATCTGGCAGAAAGCTTGGAGATCCGATTCATAGCCACAACAGCGGCATCGGGACCATAGTCACGCAAAATTACGTAGAATATCGAGTCTTTCTTGCCAGATCCGACTGTGCTTTTGTCCATCATTCCACACATTACTTGTGAGTTGCGGATCACTAACCATCCGTCACCACCGTCCATATCATTTGCCCATTTTTTACCACCGGGACGAATCAATGGCACATTGTTAGGATTGTAGTCTCGGCACTTTGCATCAACGTTGACAAGGACGTTGGAAGACTTATTAGGTCGCATGAGCATACTGAAAACTTGCTTTCCGGTCCAAAGAGCCTGTGGTTTGAGAATGGCGGGTGGTGGAAGATCCAGATGAAGATCTCCATTTACCATATACATACATAGATTTGTGAATGTCTTACGATCCATGAAATTGTCTTTCCCTGAGAGTAAGTAAGCTGCTGTAATAAAATCCTGGGTGGCACCGATAATAGGCTCTCCATTCTTAGGAGTAGACAAGTTGTTCTTGACTCCCATAAGATTGATAGCCTCTGTTCGAGCCTCTTCAGTCTGTGGTACATGAAGATTCATCTCATCGCCGTCAAAATCTGCGTTGTAAGGGTTACAGACACATTCGTTCAATCGGAAAGTCCTCCACGGTCGAATCTTTGCATAATGACTCATGATACTCAGTTTATGGAGAGATGGTTGCCGATTGAAGAGCACGATATCGCCATCTTCAAGATGTCTTTCGACAACGTCTCCTATCTTAAGGTATTTAGCCTCGTTGTCTCGTTTAGCAAATTTGAGAGATATTTTGTGGTTTGAGTCCTTCTTGATGATTTGCTGAGCTCCAGGATGTACGTTAGGTCCGTTTAAAACACACTTTCTTAGTTTTTCAATGTTTTGTTTTTGTACTCGTTCAGGATATGTGAGGTTCTTCGCTACTAAGATAGGCACGGCGACCTGGTCGATTCCAAGATTTGGATCTGGAGATATGACGGTTCGCCCCGAAAAGTCGACACGTTTTCCAGACAAATTTCCTCGAAATCGTCCTTGCTTTCCTTTCAATCGTTGACAGAAACCTCGTATCGCTTTTCCGAATCCCGGCTGCTGTAGATTTGGAACGTCACTATTAACATACATGGCTACCTGTAATTGAAGGTAGTCCCACTGCTCCATCACTGTCTGTACCGGCTGTCCTTTCTGCAGTGCTGCTCTGATCAAAGCACTCATCTGGACAATCTCACCGAGTTTCGAGGTAATGTCATCTTCCGTGCTTGCATTATCTTGTGCAACTGAAGGACGAATACAAATTGGAGGTGCCGGCATGAACTGCCATAAGAACATCTCGGGGCGACCCTCTGCAGGGTTAATACCAAGGAGTTCGCAATCGCTAGGCGTAATCAACTTGAAGAGATTCAAAACTCTCAAAGGGTGCAAATCCTCCATAGCCTTTTTTACATGCTTCTCCAATTCCGGGTTGTTCTTTTTCGCTTCTTCGAACGATTTCTGGTAATCTGCCATTCCCGGAGGAACAACTTTCTTGGCTGCTGTAGACTTATTGTATTTGGTATATTTGTCATGCGTCAACCTCACGGCACTGACTTTTCTGATTTGGCCATTCATAGAATCGCAATAAGGACATTGGCTGGCTTTTCGGCATTGTTCATTGATTTTCTTACAGATCTGCGTGCGTTTCAAATTATCGATACCAGGTCTTCGAAGCTCTTTTAGAAATTGTCGTCGTTCGGCCTCAGTCAGCAACACTCTTGAGCAGTTCTACAACAGTCAGCTTTCCTTCTCGTCTCTCGCATACGTGTAAACATACTTTGCAAATATTTTGTAGGATATTTATAGTCAACTTCAAGTATCCAATATGAAATACTGGCAGGGCCAGTCTGACATGTCCAAAATGGCCATTGCAATTTTGAAGCCCCTCTTTACAAGTAGCGCATGTACCTGACTTGCTGGACGTTCCCTATAACAATTCGTATTTATGTCAATATTGTGGTGGATTGATTTGATATGGAATCGTACCAAGCGAGGATCAAGAGGTCCATTCTGTACAACTATTCGACCGTTGTCGACATCATATAGCATTCGATTCGAAACCTCCAGTACACCATGATTGACAATGTCTTGGTTAGACCTAAGCACAGTTAACATTATGCGCACATTTTATGGGGGTATTCCATACTGAATTCCAAATTTCAATTCCTTAAATCTTTTTGGGATTTTGTCAACGACTTGCGCCTTGATGGCGCCAGTACCAGACATACTTGCAGATGTTACCGATCGCGCATAGAAAATTTATGAAGTTGTTTTGGTATTCGTATGAGAGGCTTTCGTATGTTGAGTTTATCTAGTAGATGTTGGCTATTATATTCGAGATCGTTCGGTAGCGGGCAGAGGGGAAGATTTTGGTTGTGGCGGTAGATGTGAAGAAATTGAGTCAAAAGGTGAATTTCATGAATTCTGATATGATTCGTAGAAATTTTGTTGCGGTTGGCGACGAAACTAAAATACTCTATAAAAAAAAAGCTAGGTATCATAGCGCATGGATCTCAATAGTAAACCCCGCAACAACATAAGCTTCTAAATCTATTATAACCTTTCCTATTTCAATGTAGCGTATATTTTCCCTTTTAATTCGAGCTTAGATAAGGAGATCTCTATTTTTTTTCCATCTTATCAAACAAATTTTATTTTGATAAACTGAACAGGGAACAATAGGAGCAATAACAACCAACGAACAACACACATGCAGCTCTCATTGCTTGCATTGAACCCGCTCAGCTGCAGTGTGGAACAGACATATGATGAAATTAGAATTTAGGAGGGGGGAGGGGAAACTAGAAGTTAGTGAAGGACGATCTTTGCTTATATCTATATCATTCATTGTATATATTTCACTCTTCAACATTAGATCAATCAACATTCAACGCTTCCGGTTCTCTTCAAAATCAGGTTGGTACATAAGACTCGAAAAAAAAGGTGAAAAGCAATTAGATATAACAGCATTAAAAGTATTTATTCTTGTAGTAATCCTATTCCCAGAACAATCCGATTCATTTACCATCGATTCCTCAAGCTGACATATGCTTTCCATCTTCTCCGCCACGTAAAGCAAGAAAGGCGCGTACATCAGTCACATACTGTAATCCCTCCAAAAGTGGTACGAGGTGTAGTAAATCATTATCCGTGGGGTCATTAATCCAGCCTTCTATAGGTATTGCATTGTCTGCGGGGTCGTTAGCAACCAATCAGAAATCAAACAAGAGATATCTTCTCTCACCTTGATGAAATAAATAACTCGTGGGGCTGTTGTCTAATATCATGACCTTGCTGAGGTCTGGCTCCACCGAACTGAGGTCTTTGATGTAGGCACCATTTCGAATTGTGCAATGTTGACGGTAATAACGTCCCGAAAAGAACTTGCGTTCCTGCTCTAGCCAATCTATAACCGGATCTGCATAGTCTTGAAGTGAAGCTGTAAATACAACCAAGTTATACCACTTGCAAACCTAGAGAGCATTAGTATAGCCCTAGATTAACAAAAGTAATTGCTTACACGTCGTAAGAATTCGTCACAAAATGGCCGCTTATGTACATAATACAATATTGGATGTTGTGGCCCTACACCTCCTGGTCCCATCAAATTGGTGACTTGTACTTCGACCATATGACCTGTACTCATCCGACTTCCTTGTGCCATACTGTGTATTAATGTTTCGTCGAGATCGAGTACGAGGGTCTTTTGTGTAAGTTTTCCGGTCGGCATTTCGAGAGAATATGATGGCTGGCGCAGAGGTATCAATGGTCGCGGGGGCGCTGGGGCTCGGGGATACTTTGTCATGAGTAAGGAAGAAGCTGGAGAGGTCGGTGACTTAATGGCAGCCGCAGCGATATCAGTCGCCGTCGTACTGCCGCCTGTAGGATTTGTTGATTGCAATTTTTTATGCTTACGCTGTCTGAGACTGTCCTCATTGTGAAGCTTGATACGTATGGATCTCCTTGCAGGTGAAATATCATCGGAAGGTTGTAGGTTCCTCGAACGTGTTTGGTGACCGGAGCCTGCGGACGTGTTGTCTGTCTCACTAAGAGAACGGTCGTATTCCGATTCAGACTCGGATGAAATAAAAGAGGCGTTTGAAGAAAGTGGCCCTCTCCCAACAGAGCCACGGCGTAAAGATGAAAGTCTCCCAGTTTTCGCATGTCCAGTAATATCGCCTCCCGGCATCGTCATACCCGCGGACTGATCCGCTGAGCTGTCGACCGCAGCACCGAACCAAGATGCACTAAATTCCCTAAGCTGTGATATGGGCGCAAAGTTTCCCCTCGAATCGCAGAAGCAAGCTAGAACGTATACCCCTGGCGAAACTAGAGTTGATAACACCCACCGTATAGTGTCATAAAACCACCTTGTTATCCCAATATGTTCATTCGTTTGGAAGGAATCGTTCTCCTTGTTAAGCAGTGGTGTACATTCTTGTATTAGCGGATTATTGTTAAGGGTTGAGTCCGGCGCATCCTCTAGTCCATCCGACTTCTCGTTATATAACTCCCCTCGCGAATTCCTTCTAGACTCTGATAATGTCGCGGATGCTAATACATTCCCATATGAATTAGAGCGTGAAGGGGCGGTGGAGTGTTGAGGAGGTGTTCGTCCAGAAAGGATATTCAAAGAATTCATCGTATATTTCGATCCATGGAGGGAGTACTTTTTGTTTCTTCGATCAGTTGAGGAATGAGAAGAGGCGGCGGATGAGAAGGAAAAGGCACGGAGCGCAAAGCCCCAAGAAATCAAGATAATAAAGTTCTGGTCGGATGATATCTGTGGTAGGTTATTGTGGAAGGATGATTATTTTCGCAAGATAGTCGGGTTGGTTCGCAAGGGGGTTTTTGAGAATTAAAAGTACAGTATGTTGATTTATTTTGCTTTCTACTTGTAAGGGAAAAAATAATAAAACAAAAGGGAATTTTATTATAATAATTTAATAACGAATTTTCTGACAATAGAACAGAAAGACAATCAAAACAACGAATAACTTTTACCGTATACTGTTGGATGAGAAATGTTTAAAAGGTGATGTGAAACCGTGTTAATATCAACAACAAAAAAAAAAAAGCTTCTTGCCCTTTCTAATGCAGAATAGAATGTAGTGATGGTTAGAACTAATAATTGATGGGGGGAATTCTGTATGGGATTATGGATCTCTATACTCTATGGGTATACTCGTTCGTACATGTGATAAAGTTTGCTTTGATTATGTGGGGATTTGATCTTCTCTTTACTTGGGTATTGTGGTGTGTTTGTGTTGTACTGTGTGATGGGAGGATGGATGAGGAGGATGAGATGTGAAGGGGGGGTTAAAATGTATGGAGGGAGCATTGGAAGGAGCATGGGGGGGTTATGATGCTGATGCTGATGGATTGGGATTGGGATTGGGATTGGAATTGGGATTACTATTACTATTAGTTTTGTAAGTTTTATCTTATAGATACGAGATAGAGTAGAATTTACAACTTAGTATTTGAATTTATGTTGGGATTTTTCTATCATTTCTATTTGACTTGATAGGATGGATAGGATGGATAGAACGGAATATGATGGGGATAAAATGGGATAGAATGGAGATATTATTTCCCCCAAAGCCTTGTAGCCCTTGTTTAAAGGTGTAGCCCTTTATAACCCCTTGTAGCCTTTTGTAGCCCATGTAACGGCGTAGCTCCGTCTATAACCTTGTAAAGATTTTTTGTTTTTACTGCTGTATTTGTATTTGTAACTATATCTGTATCTGTATTGTCTTTTCCCATATAATTGCATCTATCTCACTTACTCGTATCTTTTCTCTAAAATTATAACGGTCCGTTACTCGTATATCTACTAGTATCTACTATCTACTAGCTACAGTATAACATTTGCTTCAGAAGTAAGGCTATTATTTAGCCTTACCGACTTGGTCTCTTTTTCTAAACCCCATCCCATGGTTCCACCCGTTCATAAGTTCTATTGAGGGAAAAGGGAAGAAAGTTAAAAGTTGGAGAAACATTGGGGTTCCAAAAAAAAAGCTTTGTTCACCCACCAAAATTTATTATGGTACTGGTACCAGTAGACTATTGACTGGACTGGCTTTAACATCACAAAATTAAAAAAAATTAATTTGAAAACTCAACCCAAAATAACTATCTTCACATTTCCTGCACATCTTACCGTATATCATCTTATTTCTACATCTACATGATTTTAAGTATGTAATTCAATAATATATGACTCACCATCAAAACGGACTACCAACTTCCAAAACAATGACTAACAATTGGAACTTGTGTAGAAAGAGGGGCAGAAAACACACACAATTATCTTGAATACTACAAATTCATTACCCTTCGGTTGAGTTGATTTATTCCTCATCCCAATTCTCTCTGAAACCATTACGATGCCCCCCGTCTATTCTGGCTATGCGCCAAATCTCGACATTTATCTTAAATCACTAAAGGGCCAGCCATTGGAATCGTCGATAGAAAATTTGGTCTCGTATATTACCCCTCTCTATATTGCCTTCGTGGTGCTGGACAAATGAGTAACAAAACCAGGTTACTGAAACGAAGACAAATAAAGAACTCGAGACCATGCGCTATAGCTACAGCCCATCTACTTTTACAAGTAGTCGCAAAATTCAGATGGGTTGATATTGGAAGAGTCTTGGAGAGGGTACAGCAAGTCGGTCAACGGTTAATAGAAGCCCAGCCAAGGGAGATGGTAGTCGGGAACATCATTCGACGGGTTTTGGGTATGATTAGGGATGAAGCAAAGGAAGACCGAGCCGAAGATTTCAGCGATTCTGCAGTCAGCTCCCCAAGACGATTGCCTATTGAACCACCGGCTCCAAGGGCAGATACCATAAAAGCTATGCCATCGTTTAGTTCATTGCGCTTTGGATCGACTAGCGAGACGGATGCAACAGAATACAACGGCGATGATACATTTGGGAGGCGATCCTACAGCTCACGGCCCCCTTTAATGACGTCGCATACTTCCTATGCACATCTCAACGGTGTCCCTGTGCAGCAGTCCATGTTCAATCTACTTTCAGCCGCTCCATCGCCAACTTCGACCCCTCCTGGTACTGCATCTCCACATGGTAGGTCTACTATAAATCCAGGATCACTTGCGCAAAGAATGGCCAATGCGTCTAAAGATCTCAAAGCCGAAATAATTAGCGGTATAGAGGAGATTATAGATGAGCTCGACCAGGTTGATGATCAGATTGCTAGCTATGCTCAGGATCTCATCCACTCCAACGAAGTTATATTAACTCATAGTTCATCGAGGAGTGTTCAAAAGTTCCTGTTAAAAGCTGCAGAGAAGAGGAAGTTCACAGTTGTGGTCGCCGAATCGTATCCAAACGACCACACAGCCACACATGCCGCAGTCGCAGGAAAATCTGGTCAAGAGGCGGAAGGAGGAATGAGCACAGAGAGTTTCTTGAAGCCACTTTCGGCAGCTGGAATTACCGTCATCCTCATGACCGACGCAACGATATTTGCCATAATGTCCAGAGTGAATAAAGTAGTTCTAGCTACTCATGCTGTCATTGCAAACGGGGGATTAATTGCTGCTGCCGGGGCCCGTACTATTGCAAAAGCTGCCAAGGTTCATAAAACCCCAGTGATTGTCGTCAGTGGTGTTTACAAGCTCAGTCCTGAATATCCCTTTGAGTTTGAATCGCTGATCGAATATGGCGACCCTGGAAATGTTATTGGATATCAAGATGGCGAATTAGTAGATAAGGTAGAAGTTGACAACCCTCTTTTCGACTACGTTCCTCCAGACCTGGTCGATCTTTACATTACCAACCTGTAAGTCCTACAAGCCTTGTGAGTTTTGGAGTATATTAATGTTTTCGATAGTGGTACTCATGCCCCGTCATACTTATACCGAATTGTCGCGGAGCATTACAAACAGGAAGATGTGAATTTTCACAAGCCAGAACTACAATTCTGAAAAGAAAATGAAGCAATCGTCTAGTCTTCGTCGTAATCTTGCAGGATAATGCAGTGGCCAGATAGAGTTCGCCTTCCACATACCAGTCAATTTCAACGTACTCGGTGCTACAAAAATGGACAGACGAGTGTAACGCATTCGCGATAATTCACATCAAGATTTGAAGCCAATCATTATTTTGATATGATGGCTGCCTTACCATGGCCGCGTAATCGTACATATTTATGGCTGATTTGGTCGCTTATTTATGTGACGAAATGCATCTGACATCAGCTACTCGAGTACCATCGTTAGTTCATAGGTGGGTGGGTGGGTAGTGGGGTGCGGGTGCCTGCTAATGTGCAGCAGGGCTGAGCACTTTGACTAAATCAAATAAGCTTAAAACTATCCATCGAACTCTTTTTTCGTGATTGATTTCTTTTCTTTTCATACCTTGTCAAATTTTGTAAATATTCTGATTAGTCCTAAGCCATGGATCATATCGCCCCTCCTCCTCCATATACTGAAACCGACATGTTTTCCAATACTAATACTACAATACTAACCCCGTCTGCCTCCACCACCGACGATGCATCTAGAACCGGGAGAGTTCGTTCAGATACATCATCAACTCAAGGCTCAATCATCTATACTCCTCCTTATACACCTACAGAGCCCGATCTTCAATATCCCAGTAATAGCCCTACCTCTCATTCTGCACAGGATTACTTTGATTCCCGACGACCACTGGCACGGTTTTCATCTTCCATAACAGAACACACCATCTTACTTACACCACAAAGCGCACCGAATGATATTCCCTTCCTTCCAATCGCTACTATCAACACAGACATTACCTTCCAGGACTGGTCTACCTTCTTGAATTTCCTCCTGCCTGACCATGCTACAAGCATTAACAATGCTGTAGCTGAACGCAAGCTTAGGGTAGAATTAATTGATGAACGCATGCATCAACTTACGCTCAGTGAGAATGATCCCACAAGACTAAATCTGCGCCATGTTGATGCCCAACTCAATCCACTTCGACAACCTAGTGGTTCATCTGTTATGAATTGGGAAGAGCATGTGAATTATATAATTGCAGTATGGAACGAGGGCTTTTTCGTCCCGCGTGGCTTGAGGATCGTTCGAGCCCAGGTGGAACATCCTGTTCGTGAAAGTGGTTGTGAGCAGGATTTCCGTGGACGTGGTCGTAGGGGTATGTTTGGTAATCATCATCAAAACCACTTTGACAGGTTCAGGGGAGGGTTTCAGATGGGGCCTATGGTTGCAAATAATGAGGGATTCAAGCTCGGGAGGGATGGTTTGGTTGCTGATAGTAGAGGCCTGAGGATTGGAAGATCTTTCAATGCAGATAACAACGGTCTTCGAATTGGTAGTTTTGTTGCAGATAAAAATGGCGTTAGTCTTGGAGGACGCCGAGCTGGAAGGAGAGGTGGGTGGGATATGCATCAAGGTGGTCGGGGTCACAGGCATGGAGATTGGAATCGTGGAGGCCGAAGAGGAAGGGGGCGATCTTTATCATCCTCTTCTTCTTCTTCGTCTAGCTCTTCTAGCACCGACTCGGTGCACTCGGATGCGTCTATCGGCTCTTTACCCGATTATGATGACATCAAAGATCAACAACTGCCCATTGCGAAAGAAACCTTGATGGCCTGGCTCAACCACCCTGAATATCCCTTGACGAAAGATTCAGTCCACAAGTTAAAGCATGAGATTAAATTTGCGGCATCTGATTACGAACAAAGAAGCGATCAAGACCTGAAAGCTTTACGAAAAGACGTAGAGAACTTACTTAAGAAATTCAAGGACGAGAAGAAATCACAAAAGAAGATCCGTAAGATCTTGATGAAAGAGAAACGGAATTTTAAGAAATCACAGAGAAAAGAGTGGAGAGATATCAGAAAAGCAGAACGGAAATCTATGAAGAAGGATAAAAAGAAATGTCGCGGGAGCGTTCCTTGTGTAGCAAGTCCCGGTACTCCGACTATGCCCTCCGGCAGGAATATGCCATTCGCACCACGAATGCCCGCACCTTCTATATTTCCCGGTGGATCCTTCTTTGCGCATGCGGTAAATCCCAGTAGAACAGCTTTGCACGGAAGCTGGCCTTTTGCACCAGCTGTTCACACGGCGTCTTTCTCTACGAGCGCGGGGCAAATCCATGCGCAGGCGTCAGAGATGTTAGACGAGGCGAGGGATAAAGAGGAGGAGGCGAATGATATTAGGGAAGCGTTGGTGGATGGGGGAATTGGTGAAAAGACGAGGGCTAGGGCGTTGGGAGACGCGGTGGAGTTGGAAGAGAAGGCGGGAATTTTGAGGCGGGAGGGTGGGAGATTATTGGCTGAGGCAACACATTTGGATGAGGAGTTGGCGAGGGAGTTACAGGAAGGTGACGATCGTTTTCATTTCAATTAAGAATTGGTTCAAGATTTTATGTCTCGCTTGGAAAGAGGGTGTCACTGGCGTTCTGATGGGTCACTTGGTATTGAATAGATCACCAAGGAAACGAGGATCTAGGATTTCATTGGTGCGCATGCCAGTCATCGATTTTGGATATTGACACGACTTTATGATTTTATTCACAACAGCAATTCCTAGTATCTTAATTCCTTTCTCCTGAACCTGTCGTTCCCTTTTTGAAATAAAACTTTTAAATCTGACTCCACTCAATCGTATTCTACCTCGGAATCTCCAGCAACACACCCCCATCAACTGCAATAATCTCCCCATTAACATAATAATTCTTCGCCAAGAACATAACCGCCATAGCCATCTCCTCATCAGTTCCAGCCCTACTCATCGGCACATGTCCCTTACTTTCAATCTTCTCATCATCAATCCCGGACTTCTGCTGCTCATCACTCTCGCCAGCCGTCATCTCACTCGGAAAGTATCCCGGCGCAATACTATTAACCCTCACACCCACCTCCTTAAACTCATACGACATCATCTTACTCAAATGTACCGTTGCCGCCTTAGCCGCATTATACGAAAAGTGTCCCTGAGCATGTCGCATAATTCCAGACATGGAACTAATAACTATCACAGAAGAACTCAAATGACCATGTACCGAATGCGCCGCTTGCAACAAAGGCAGAAACGCAACAGTGGTGAAATACACGGCCGATACATTAGTATTATATGTAGAACCCCAGACTTCGAAAGTCTCCTCGTTGAAGAGCTTTTCTTTGAGGGAGCTGGCAGACGAACTGTGTGGTTCGGCTTTGGTTCCCTGGATACCGGCGCTGCAGAGAAGGAGGTTGAGATATTTTTCCTTGGTGCTGAGCTCGGTATAGAGCTTGGATAAGTCGGATTTGCTGGTTACGTCGCAGGGGCCGATTCTGATTTTGGGTTAGTGGGGTTGCGTAGGTAGATTTGATGGTGGGGGAAGGGGTGAAGTACGGAATGATGGAGCCTGCGTTGTCTCCGGTGGGAGAATGCTGTTTGGCGGCGTTCTCGAGTGCTTCCATTCGACGCCCGGTAATGTATACTTTTGCACCATTGGCGGCAAGTCCTTGTGCTGCCCTGTGAGATTTTTAGAAACTTGATTGGATGTTGGATAGTAGAGATATATACATCAGACCAATTCCAGTGCCTCCTCCTGTGATCAAAGCCACATGATCTTTCATTGAAAAGAGCTTTTCAGCTCGAAGTTCGCTTGTGCTGACCATTTTAGGGCGAGATTAAATTGTTATAAAAGGTTTGTGAAGTTGAAAGTAAGAAAAAAGATGGTAGGATGAAATGTTGAGATGTCAAAAATATAACACAAATCCAAGCTATAAGGATTAATGGGCCATTGGACGTCACTGCCGAATTGAATTGCATAGCCACCTACGTCACCGCACTGATAAAGAGCTGATCGAGTATGGAGAACTTGAATTTCGATGGAGATATGGATTTAGCAACATATGCGATTGCATTGGTATATATTTGTAAAAATATCCTTGGTTGTTTAGCAGAAAGTAGAAATGGTTATTGCCTCCCACCCAGAAGAAAGTAGAATAAGCCGTTTGACAGCAGTAATCTGTACTTCAGGTTCATGGCAGTCAACGGATGTACCAAACTAGGATCAAGTAATTGAGAGTACCCAGACTGTAGGAAGAAGGTTCGCAGTTAGTAGTCTACGTATGATCGGTAGCCAACTTAGCCATCACATTCGAAGGCAGCTGCATCAAAGTTTCGCTATAATTCATAAGATCTTGTCATTCAATGTGAAAATTTCCCATCATAACCCCACCAGTTTCCCAGAGCCCCAAATATGTATCAAGTAGTTGATCCGTCCAATGTACAATTCCCAATTTGTTGATACAATTCATTCATTTCGCTCGTTTGAATCCATTACGAAGAAGGCTCCTCCTCAGCCAGAACTTTCTTTGCCTCCAGCAGCTTTGCCAACTCTCCATTCTGATGCATAGAAACCAGAATATCACATCCACCTACGAACTCTTTGTCGACATAAAGTTGGGGTATCGTTGGCCATTCCGAATATTCCTTGATTCCTAAAATCCAGCTTGTTAGCTCTGGCACACAATCCAATAGGATAAAGATAGTGAAATTCATAGCTACCCTGTCTCAATCCTTCATCTTCCAGCACATTAAGTGCGGCGAACTTCTCCGGGTCCAAACCTTGAAGACTCAAGATTTGAATGCTAGCTCTCGAAAATCCACATTGCGGCATTTCTGGTGTACCCTTCATGAACAATACCACTGGTTTTGAGCCGACTACTTGATCAATCTGCTTTCGTACCGCATCGGAAATACATCTTGATGTTATGGGGGAGAATCGAGGGGTTGCAAATTTGGAGGCGAATGTTGCTGGGCGGGCAGCTTGTCGGAATGCCTAGTATTTTTGGTCAGTATATCTTTATATTCAACAAAATGAATGTGGGAGAAGGGTGTCCGAGAAATCATACCGACGATAATATAGGTCTGGCAAACATGATGGATGATAATCTGTTGTATAGAATTGAAATGGATTTCAAATTTTCGAGTCGCCTTTGCTGCTTATTTATATTTATGATGTAGAAAACCATACCAGATGAACTGGCCAATTAAATTACAGATATTGATATATTTATAAGCATCACGATAAGCTTCGATAGAAGCTGTAGCTGCGTTCAGCCCACCCTTGTAGAACTATGGCAATTGAATCCCGAACCCGTAATGTTTCGATTTTCAACGAACAATGGAATACAGTAATTAGGAATAGAAAGTGAATCATACCACTATTTATTCACTGAAATCCTCTCCACATACATATACATATTACTATTACAGTAACAACTTGAACAGTACAACATTGCAGTAGTTCTATACCATCAACAATCTACTACATACGGTATTCAAAATCAAGATGCTTCAGATGATACATGCCGAGAGTGATGTGCGTCGGGACCGGGTCTCGGGCACATCACATCCCTTCACTGCGGCCGCCCACTCCACCGATGGAAAACATCACCTCCTCTTAGCGGCCAGCGGATCAGTCGCGACCATCAAGATCCCCAACATATTATCTACACTCTCGCATTACACTGACCTATCCATATGTCTCATCCTTACCAAATCAGCCCGTCAATTTTTACAGGGTCAAAGTATTGAACAACCGCACATTGATACTTTACGTCGATACAAGAATGTGCTCGGTATCTTTCTGGATGAAGAAGAATGGGTACATCCATGGAAACGTGGACAAGGCATTTTGCATATTGAGCTGAGGAGATGGGCACATATGCTTGTAATAGCGCCTTTGAGCGCAAATACATTGGCGAAGATTACAGGTGGTTTTAGTGATAACTTGCTTACGAGTGTGGTGCGGGCTTGGGATACGACTGGGAAATTGGAAGCACAAGAGCAGCAAAATGGTGAGGCTGTCGCTACCAATGGACAAGGTAACTTGAATGGAAAGAAGAGGATTATTGTGGCGCCGGCGATGAACACGGCCATGTGGATGCACCCGATCACAAAGACTCAGATTGCGGTTCTGGAAAAGGATTGGGGTGTTGAGGGGGGAGATGGTTGGTTTGAAGTATTGAGGCCACAGGAAAAGGAATTGGCATGCGGGGATGTGGGAGATGGTGCGATGAAGGATTGGAAGGAAATCGTAGAGGTGGTTGACAAAAGATTGCGATTGAAATAAGAATCATGGATCGTGTAATCAAGGCGTTTTGGTCTTTTGCTATTTTCAGTAGTGGATTTGTAAACGGCGTCCTGAATTGGTGATTTTATGGTGTTTTTTGGTAGTCCACAAAAGCAGGTTGCGGTAATATGGCCATGCTTACAGCTCTGAATGATATTCTTTTATGAACAATCACGAGCATTTCCAAGTGTGCTTTATGGAGTTATCAAATCATTTTTTTTATCTATAGTCTGCAGTTGCAACTTTGCCCTCATAGTAAGGAAGCAATATATGGATTCACCGCAACTTTATGCAACATATAAATCAGTCAATCTAGCTAGGTCTGGCTTTTTCCGATGAAATTGAAAATGGCCGACTAGGTCTACCTACCATTCATAACAAATTACCAACCAGCCAAGAAGACCAATTTTCATTGACCTACAGGATAGAGATCGTGAGCAAAAGATGGCTTGAGGGATATAGTATATCGACTATTTTTGTTCCCTTTCTTTACTTTTTTTGTTGGATTTTTGGGACCATTTCATATGGACGTGGCGCATTCCTTTCTCCACTATAGCCGAGTTATCAACCAGTCAGATTGAGCTGCGTCAAGCGAGACCTCACTGTCGCCCTCCGGAAATGCATCTCAAAAATATTAACATGCCAAAGAAGCCCCCCCAAAAATAAGAAAAAAATAAAAAAAAACATGAAAAGAAATCCCAAGAATATTATTATACACAAAAATGGCAAAACTGTGAACCACCCGGATTAGGCGGTATGGTTAACACAGAAATCAAGCCATCTGAACAAGCCCGATCAGATGGGTTGATTTTTTCTCCGGCGCGCTTCCCCACAAGAGCCGTACTCCCTCTAACCTCAGAAGCGGAGAGGACAGCCTTGATGACTTAACAATCAAGAGAACACTTTTCGTTAGAGAAGTGCAAGCTTGACCACTGGGCCATGGAACCAAGGGTGTTCCTCATCTCGTTGGTGCCGGGACTTTAATTATTAGAGTATATATACTTATAAACCTGGAGACTGGAGTGAATATTTGTTATAGTAGCGGGGAGTGATTTGGATAACGAATTTGACTGGCGGGTAGCTGGTCTTGAAAACACAACATAATCACATATTAATGTTAATATAAATTTCTAACCAAAAATAAGTAATTCAAGTATCATACATATTTTTATTTTCTCTGTTTTTTCCTTCTTTTTATTCCTTCCGTTTTTGGTACTTCCTCCTACTTTTAAATCATTCATTCTTTTTCTTATTTACACTAAGCGACAATCTGTTTCTACACGGAAGCCTCCACTGTCAACCTTTCGTCTTTAAGCTCCCAAACACCAATCATCTTATTATTATCCTCTGATATATTCTCATTTACCAGTCCATCTCATTCCACTTCAAATTAGACATTCCTGTTCAAAGTTCTTTAAAACAATAGGAGCTTTATTCCGTACTGGCAGAGGATGGGGCGTCAATCAGAATGCCAGAGACATTCCACTTCTCGCAAGAAGATTAACGCAAAGGAAATACCTCCCACAAGGTCATCTCGCAATAAAAACGTCGTCATAATTTCTCCTCAAATACCTGCGAAAATTATCAAACCTCTTAGGCAGGCAACCAAAAGCGTTACTGTGAAACCGGCTGTCAAGTCTCGGTCGAAAGATCCTTCTCATTCAGACAAACGTGGTCGCTCATGGCGAGGTTCAAATCAGGTTCATACAGAAAAGTCATCTCATCATTATGATGGTCTTGAACGTGAATTCTATGGTAAGCACAATGCGCCACTTTTTAAACAACAGCTAACCCGCATTGGCTAGATTCCCTAGAAGAGGCAAGACAACACATCCTAGAAACCGGGACGACAGAAATTGTGGACGTTTATGAAGATTTGATCAAAAGAGCCGCTGCCAACAGACTAGAGGATGAGGCGTTCTTCGAAAAGATGGCATCCACTGTTGAAATCCTCAATGCGCCGTTGGCCGAAGAGCAAATTGAGATGACTACCCAACAACATGGTAAACAGGGCCTGCAAATTGTGGAAATTGGACCACGCCTAGAAAAATACAAGCAGGACATTAAGAAGGAAGAGGCAAAATTGACGGATTACTGGAAGCAATATCAGGAAGTACAGTGGGAGTTTGAAGAGCTTGGAGTCCAGGTTTTGGGAGCCAGAGAAATGGAAGTAGACGAGGACAAGTACGAAGAGGAGGGATATAGACATGAAGTTGAGCTGTTGAAAGTCGAGCAGGATACGGAACTTGTTGAAATACTCGAGAAGCTTGATGAAGTTGGCAACACTTGTATCAAGAAGATGAAGGCTTCGGAGAAGGTACAATCCAACTCAAATATTGATGATATGCATACCCTGCTCTATGCTTATACTTTTCTCCTCAGGAAATCGAGATACTCACGAGGAAAAATCAGAACAGATTTTTGGCAGCATGTGCGAATTGAACTAAGTCCAGGTATGATTGATTTTCCTTTGCCATGAATCTTTTAACCTGACCAAGTCTATAGCTGTTTATGCATTATTCACGGTGGCCATCTTTCACATATTTGCTTCATTTGCCCAGGGACTGGGAAAATTTTTGCCGGGCCATTATGTCTATCATTATAACACCAAAATTATGAATATAATAAAGACCACTTTAAATGATTACCCAATTCATGTTTGCCTGCTGCTGGCTGTCTCTATATACAACGCCTCTTCCAACATTGAGACAAGGGCTATTTCCATCATCCTTTGCATTCCCTGAACTGTTCCTTTCCCTTCCCTGACAACCAATCGATGGTGCATTTTGTATCGACCAGAAGTGGGTGTGGTATCAACAATTTATCAACCACACTTTTATCAATCATAATCATAGAACAAAACTTTGAGGAGGGTCTAGACCCTTCAGCTTTACGGTTCGGCACAAACGAACCTCCCTTAATTACTTACTAGTATTAGCACCAGCACTACTATCAATACTAATTACAGGTAGCTTAGACTCTACCTAGCACCGAATACCGGACTTGGCTAAAAGGAAAGGGGGGCTAATTGAATTCCTGCGGAGCCCTTTACAACACAGAATATATCAAGTTGTATCAATAATAATTAGACCGTTCCTAGCTGAACAGCTGTTTAGATTTTAAGTTTTTCCTTCGCACCCTTCCCAGCCCCCAATGAGCTAGCTGCACGTTGACCGAATATATGAGTAGTCATTGATAGGCGTCAACAATGACTTTTATAAACGCAGCAAGTTCCATTGGTGATGATATATGATTCAACTGTCATTTAAGTTTAGATGAGAGGGGTTTTCACCATCAGCTTAGAACTATATCTCGACGAGATCGGAGTATTACAGGTAGCTTGAGTTCAAATCCCCGTGATCTTTGTTCGTTATCGTTGAACCTCCAATTTCTGGTGAGCACTTTCTTCTCCCCGTGAGCTTTGATACTTGGAGAGTTCTTTCAAAGCTCCTGGTGACCCACTAGTAGCGATCCTAGTGGCTTTCTTCTTTCTCCCATCGACCTCACATTTTCGATGAACCCTCTCGCTGTTGCTCTCGATACACACGGTGGTCTATACTGCACGTCTTTCTTTTCCAGCAACCCTTAAATTTACCGTGTCCAACTATACAGAAACATTAACTGATCTTCTCTGCCTCTTTAAACTTCATACTTCTCCCCCTTTCTTCCCAATTCCATGTAATTCATGCTACCGTTTATTCTCACGTATATAGCTACACTCTCTAAAATTCTTTTCGCCACCTATCTACGATACAAACTTCAAGTTGAGAGAGAGTATTTGCTTTCTCCCCTCTCCCCTCCTTGCATGTTCCTCTCAAATACATCAATTCACTCAGCACTTCAAAATTCAAATTTGTATACACCCCACCACGTGGACCACGTGGCGCCAAGGTCCTTGAATATAATTCAATGCAATCATTCATCTGTATCTCTTTATCTATATCTATATCTTTCATCTCTCAAAGATTCACTTCAACCTCAGGGGCCATGGCCGCCTCCCCGTTCCAACTACAAGCTCCCAATAAATGAATCAATCAACATTATCATCATTCACTCCCTAAAGTTCAAATTCCATCTCATTACTCCCAAATAACCAATACCTACCTACCAACCGAGCCAACCTACCTGACTATCTACCTAATCATTCAATTCCTACGATCTTCAGAGTAACCTCCTTCTTTTCAAATTGGACTTGACGATCGACAAATTAGAATTAAAATCGCAATAAGAATATTTCATATCCCCGATCTTCCCTACCACAAGTCAAGTAACTTGTAAACCTCATCATCATATACTCATATCACGCCACTACTGACCGGCTTAAGATGATAACGTGTATGGCACATGCTTTTGAAGAGTCTTTTGATTTCAAATTATTCACTCTCTACTTTGTCAAATACAGTATACATCTATCTAAACCGCCGACAAGATAAGTTTTGTGTCCTTCTTTGAACATAACATATCAGTTGGCATACCTTCCATTGACTTTTCATAGTGATTGAAAACTCGTATGCACTGTAAATGAATGACTTCCATTTCCTCTTCCTAATAATGTGAAAAGCATATTGTAAAAATGAACATGGCCTCTCTGCTGAATTAGGGGCACAACTGCATGCAACTGTACTACATTTTTAAAACACTACCGAACCTACTCACCCAAAGAGTGAAGCCACCTACAGGCTCACACCAGTCTACCTTCATCTTCAACAACCCATGCCCACTCCATCAAGTATCATATTCCCCACAAAAGAACCCATGAGCTAGTTAAATCAATCAATTCATGCTATGTATGATATTCGCTGTCTAGTCGCAGTATCAAACAAGAATGCCCACCTGCCAGTATGCTGATTCGCCATATTCCTAGTTTTATATGCAAGAAAAAAATCTAAGACCGCTAAACCAAACCACCCTAAGCGCCAACAATCAAAATGCAAACGCGAAAAAGGTGACTCCAATCTAGTCTAGTCTAGTCGATTTCTTTTCCACAAAGACGTCTAAAAAAGAACAACTCCCCTTTTCAAAAGCTTCAAAAAATCAAGCACCAACCTCATCAATCACAACACCCCATTCATGTTCCTCATTGCCGTACATGATATCTACCAACCACTGCTTGATTGTAGCGGCATACTCACCACTATCACCTTTCACCATCGGGATCTCGATGTCCTTTTGGCGGTAGTTGACTACGGAAACGGGGCAGACGAAATAGGCTGTTCCCGCTGCGAATGCTTCGACGATGCGTCCTTCGCTGCTGGCCTCAGCTACCTCATCCATAGTGAATTTGCGCTCAACGATTTCGAGTGTTGGGATACGTTCGCGGACGAGTCTATAAATGGTCAGAATTTGTTTCTTTGTAATCAGTACGGATATAATGGGCGCTCACTGTAAAATACTTCTTCGGGTAACACCGTCCAAAATGATCTTATCACCAAGAGGAGCAGTGATCAGTTGTTCCTTGCCCTCCTTCGTCTTCCAGACTACAAAGAAATTGCTTGCTCCTGCTTCGGTAACAACGCCATCGAGCAACCATAGGACCTGATCATATCCGCGTTCACGAGCTTCCGAGTTCGCCATCAATGTTGGACCATAGTTAGCACCTACTTTGGCAAAACCAAAACCACCGGGCCAGGCGCGAACCCCATCGGTTGACGCGAGGAGCTTCATGCCCTTAGGCTGGCTGAGGGATGGCATGAATGTGGAGATAACAAAAAGAGTGGCTTCTCTTGGGCTTGCAACACCGACTAGTAACATGTGTTAGGTAAGACTTTGAGAAAGTGAAATTGGGAGACACAATTCTAATTGGAATGAAAATACTCACGTGCTGGCGCGGAACCGATCATGGTTGGTCTCAAGTAAAGGAATGTTCCTGGGGTTGGGAGCCATTTAGGACCATCCACTGAGATCATAGCAATGACAAGCTTCTCCAATTCTTTGGGATCAAATCCAGGTAAAGAGATTCGGGTAGCAGATGTAAGCATTCTCCTGCAATTGCAGTCTGGGCGGAACAACCTCAGCTTCCCGTCGAATCCACGGTACATCTTCATACCCTCGAAACATTCGGTGGCATAGCTGGAAGTAGTTAGAATATTTGTCAGATCATTGTATGCTAAACATAAGAGATGTCATGGCAGCTTAGTAGAGAAGACGGGCTTTCAGAAAACTCCTGTAAGAACTCCACTTTGCTCTGACTCATGCTTAGACCTGGAAACTCTGGGAGGCTCTACTTACTGTAAAACGGAAGCCGTAGGAGCGAGAGAAAGATTTCCATATGGCTTCAATTCAGGTGCACCCCATCCTCCAGTTGCAGTCCAAGTTGCTGTGATCATGTGGTCGGTACATTGTGAAGCCGTATTGATAATTGGGTCTTCTGGTTGAGGAACATTCATAGGAGTTGTAGTTTTGGTGACTTTCAAAAGTGATGCATCCAAATGAGGCAATGGACCAAATTCAGTGACAGCAATCTTTTTCGTTACAGCGGCAGCAGTAAGTGCAGATATTTGTTGAACATCCTTTGGAGGGGTGTGTGAAATTGCAGAGGGAGCCATTGTTGTTGATTGTGATTTGAAGTTAAGAAGAAGAAGGGAATAGAGCCAATGTGTAGTACTTTATATCTTTTGGTTCAAAAGATGCAATTAGTCTTTATGATAGAAAATTGATTAAGAAGAGGATTTGAAATCTATTTTCTTAAGGGTTTAACAAAGAGACAAAATTGGAGGATATTGAATATAATAAATATAAATTCTTCAAAGGATGGAGGGTCACAATCCTTGCTAGATGAAATCAATGAGAAACTAGCAACGAGATTTTCACTGTACCAATAATCTTAGATAAGTAGTAAGAGAACTAGTAGATATGGTAGGAGGAAGGTATGGGTAGTATTGAATAAATATAAATAAATAAATATAAAATAAAAATTAAAAGATCGGATAAAAGAATTTTCAGGAACTAATAAAACCTTTTAAACAATTTACTAATTGATTCACTGATTGATATATAATCAGCTAGTTTATGGTAAATTTTTCCTTAATGTTGTTAAAAGTGGAGGAAACAAGAGGAGCTAAATTCAAGTTGAGAGAGACAGGTTCTGAGAGAGAGAGAGAGTCAGAGGCGAAGAGTGAGAGAGAGAAAGGGATGGTGGCAGGGAGAAACCCCATTCTCATCATCGTCATTGTAAAATGTCCCATGTTTCTTCAATCAACACGCCTTTTTCTCTACACATATGTCTTTTTTATCTTCTCCTTCTATATGGATTTCAAGTATGCTAGTATAGCCCTGCATGATCCAGTCATTTTCTGCTTCATCATATCTCGATATATAAATTATATATATATTCAATATATATAATCTGTATGGAAGTTACGGCACAAAAAAAAAAGATAATATGTGACACATTTATTCAAATTTCTCATGCTGGACCCATGTAGAGTATAGATAGATATAGATATATATATAAAGTTGCCTCCAAGCCTCCAACGTCAAAGTCAACCTGTTAAAATTTTTGAGTGGAGTTTCATGTCCGAAAAACCAAACCTTGCTTGTTGAGTGGAGAGGAAGGAACGATTAATGGAGGGGAAATCTAAAGAAAGAAAGAAAGAAAGAGGGCCAAGTCTATTTTTTTATTTTTGAAGATTGTCATTAAATGAACCAATTAGAAGAGGTACAAGCATTGTCGATGGGAATTTGACGAGTGGCTTAAGGGGAGATAATGGGTTAATGGTGGCATTGATGGTAAGGTGAATCATATATATGTATGGTAAGATGCAAGGTAAGCACGTGGTAATAAGTAAGAAAAAGCTGTGTCCTTAGCCATATTACAATAATATCATGAACTCGAAATACAAATATGAATATCAATATCACTACATATAAAATCAATTGAGCTTCATCTTCATCTTCAATTATGGTCGAGTACATATGACGCTGTACAGTACAAGTATGAGTAGTGTAATGCGCCGGGTTAAAGAGAAATAAACATTCCCAAGAAAATAATAAAGCCGATAAATTTACTTCCGTAGACGCTTGTGTAACGCTTATCCTCGGCTCTCTAAGCTTACTCTCGGCATTTGAAATAATTAGTGGAATGTACTTGAGGATCCTCTCCCCTCTACATGATTTATTTCATCGGTTCATATGCGTATATGTACCCATAAACCATGAGTGTCACAGGCTCATTTTGAAACTGATAGGAAAGAGTAGCTCCGATATGATTATGGATTATAATATCATAAGTGGCGGTGAAAGATCGCCTAGGCACATAAATAAATCGAGTTATCTTATAGTCTGGATTGTCATCTATTATATGTATCTCTATCGAAAACCATGTCTATATACTTTTAACCTCGCTACCCCTCTACTGCCTTTACCTTGGCAAGCTTCGTTCTCTTGGGCTCGTTTTATGCTACGTTCTCCTTCGCCCGTTGCTCTTCTTCCATACGAGCTCGCGTTTTCTGAGCCTCTTCATTAATACTCTTTATTCCTTTGGCACGCTGTCTTGCCTCGTACATAGCTCGACTTTTCATAATCCGTTCAACAATTTGGCCAGCATTGACCGAAGCAAAGTCGTGAGTTCCGATCTCACGATATATACCCATCTCTTTGGCTGCAACATACGGATCATATGTCAAAGGCATAAAGCTTGTTGGCCCGTGGTAGACGGCATCAGGAAGACCCCATGGTGTAGTAGTGAGATATGCCTTGCTAGGGGTAAATGGGGCACCGAAGATGACTGAGTTGACATACTATAAACTGTTAGAGAAGCTACTGTTATAGAGTCCGTGAAACATACCTTGCATTGCAATACGCAAAGACCACGTTCGTAGATATTCATGATAGGATAATTGACTCCTTTCCAGTGATTAATCACTTCATCGTCGTGAACCCCGGCAACCACAAAGTAAGGCTCGTAATCAGCCCCTTTACCGAGTCGCTCTTCTACCGCTTCTTTATTATACCAGCCTTCATTCTTCGCTAGATCTTCTTCTGCCTTTATGACTTGTCGAAGGAATTCGATATGCCCGGAGGAGAAAAGGTCGAAGCCACCATCTACGTAAACAACTCGTTGGCCTGGCTTAGGTGCAGTCCCTTGTATTAAAGAGTTGAATGTGCCCTTCTCATTTATGGCATCATCTTCTCTCGCTGCCATTGATGCATCCCAAAACCAGATACTTGAGCCAGGATTAAGACCAGTCTGATCAGTCGCATACTGTCGCATCCTCTCAGTCATAGCCGCGCCCTCAGCCTTTCTCTCTTCAAGTGTGCCAGATCCATCTTCACCAGCCAGGAGTTTTGCTAACGATTTGATGAAGTGCGTGCGTGTGCAAAGGAGCATTCTTCCAACGAGGTCTGTTGTTGAGATACTCGGAGTACGTTTAACGACCTTAAACCTGCCTGCAGCTTTCACATATCGATAGCTGTCCTCCCCGCTGCTATCCGATGTAATATCATCGCCGTGTACCACATACTTGCAGCCATAATGAGACATCCACACCATAGATGTAACATATGGCGCATATGGTACCGATAGTGTCACCCATCTGCAGGCATCGACGGCGGCGATTCTTGAGCGGTGGAATCAGTAAATCGAAATTGGTCCAGTATTCGTCCTGACCTACCGTTCTTGTAGTGTCATGACCGTCGGCCCTTTGTTCTCGAGAATCGATTCATCTGAATGAATTCCTACTACCAACTCGGTCCCTAGTTGTCTTGCTTGAAGCATTACACCAGCATGGCCTTTTGAGGATAAAGTATCAGCAACAATATTCATATGTAGGGATATTGATAGAATGCGCATCTACATACCATGATGAAAAAAGTCCCAACATCCATCGATGAATATTCTACTATCCAAGACTTCAGGTGCAGCTTCACCAGGTGGGGCTTGTTCTTCGAATTTACTGGACATGATCTCGGAAATAGTAAAATGGTCCTATTTTCTTGATGGTTGCTTCCTGATGGGTGTGAAAAGCGGCAAAAAGAATGGCGTTTTATCGATATCAACTTTTTGATGTTTCCATTGGTATTTACTTCGGCATGGTAGTGATAAGTCAAGTAAGCTTAGAAAAGTTGATGCGGGGCACAGAATATCTTTTACCGCTTGCCCACCTGCCCACCTGCCCACCTGCCAATCTGACAACCACACAAAATATTAATCAATCAACGTGTCGTACCTTACGGAGACAAGTTCCAAAAGGAGGTGAGGTGCATATAAAGAAGTGATGGGAAAATCAATTGTAGCAGAAGTTTGTGCTATCATGCAGCAGGTGATGCATATTTGATTTTTCATTCGTTGATTCATCTGTTCCTTATGGCATTTTTATTCTTCAACCACCAGAACCAAAATTTCAAAATTTCTTGGTAGGAACTAATCCCTTTTTTGCTTTTTGCGAGAGATGTTACATCTGTACTTGGTGGGCTGGATCGAAAGGTTAAAAAGTCATTTAGGTGTACTTCTATGAGACAACCTTGAAATACTAACAGCGATATACCTGTTTAAATGTCTGAAGCTCCCTTGAAAAAAGGACGGCAAAAGGATTGAAAAAAGGATGGAAAGGATGAAATAGGAATACTCGTATATATCGTGAAGGTTGATGGGCAAAAATGAATCTTACTGGTACAATACAGCATAGTCCAGCCCAGCTCAGCTCACGCCTGGCTCAGGTACAAACTATACTCGTATTAGATACATGGATGACTTGACCGATACCATACGGTGATCGACTTTTTACTTATGGGTCCCCTTCAAAAAGAAAATATATAGATACACCAGATAGATACCTATGTGTGAGATTTTCCGATTTTCTCAAGGTTACCTTGTACTTTTGTACTTTATTTTCTTCATATTTCTTCCTCCATTTCCTCATTATTTACTTCATAGAGATCCCTCCGTAATTTGTCCTTCTTTTTTAGAGATATCTTTCATTATTACCTACCTAGGTATATTATTATATTTCCCTTCCTTAAATTTTACTTTTAACAGTCGTCTCTCTCATTATCTGGTTATCTGGATCCATTATCTTTGGTTGATTGGGGACTTGTATTTCCTTATGCTCCACCTTCAATATATAAGCACAAGCTTCTATATATATAATTTCCGGTCAAAAAATTAATATATCCCCTATACCCATTCTTATTTATATTATTTTTAAGTCTATCTCTATTTAAAGAAAAGGAAGAAGGAGGAAAAGAAGAAGAAATAGAAGAGAAAAAAGATCCATAAAAGAGCGATATCAAAGAGGAATTATAGGAAGAAGTTGAAAGTAATACAGAGGGAGCAGGCGGGGGACTTTAAATCCGATAACTCTTGAGCTCGGGTTCTTGCATCCTTTTTTGATTAACCGAGAAATTTTTGGGCTTATTGAGCACGAAATCATGCACAGGTCTACTCCGTCAACATCAAATGGAGGAGGACTCTTCAAGACAAGCAACATATTTGGAGGCAGTAAGACGCCAACTTCTTCAACACGACCAACTACAAGCGGATCTCCTAAATCCAATAACGAAGTTATCTATAGTCCAACAAATCCACGGCGTGAATCAATTTATAGCCCAACACATCAACCTAAACCTTCATCAATACCAAGCTTTGGTCGAAAACCCTCCTTTTCTGCTTCATCACGTCTCAATCGACGCAATAATTCGACCGCGCATGCGCACGCTTCAATCTTACCTAACATTCCTCTTTTCCCATCGATATCACCAGACAAGCGCTCCAATACCAGTCAGTCGCATGTCGCACCCAGTACACTTCCTCCTCCCTTCGAACAATTAAAGAGGGAAGATAGTTACAATCGGGTGGTAATCTCAGAAAGCGAAGCCGCAGAGAATCCTCCTAGTCCTTCAGCTGAATCTTTTACCTCGACGACGCCATACTCCAATATGCTTGCCAGACCAGGGGTGGGGCACCAGTCTTCGGGGGGAGGGCCTACGGGAATGGGCGTTCTTGCGCCGGTACAGCCAGGGAGTCCTACGCTCGAGACAATTACCTACCAGCATATACAAGAGATGGCGTCGAAGAGAATATCAACTTTGGATTATTTACGAAAAGCGTACGATTTTACCTACCCCTTCGTTCAATTCACTAAAATCATCTTCACCTCGAACACCCCTCACTGTTAGATATCTGTGCATTACTAATGATCGTCGGTTTATAGTCATGAAGGAAGAGTTTATTGGTTTAACACATTATTATTCAACAAGCCCGACCTTCAACGAATGCCATACTTTGACGGGCGCAAACTGGCGCGTCGCGCAACAAATTATCTTTTACTCGGTCTCTCACTCCCCACAATCCTCGACCTCAATTCCTCAACTCCGTCTGAATTTCTCCGCACATTAAATGCACTTCTCAGCGAATTCGAAACCTTCCAACAGGTACACCCGCCGGATGGATCAACCTCATCCTCACTTTCGCGCGGTCGATTTCCGCAAATGTTCAAGCGCGCGACCACCACAAGCAGTAAAGGGCGACGGACTAGCTCCGCAGCTGAGATTGGGTTGCCTATGGGTAACGATTATTCGGATGCGAAATCAGTCAATGGAAGTACTTCAAGCGGGGGAACGAATAGTGCTACATCTTTTCCTGCAAGTGAAAATGACTTGTTACCCGGGGAGGAATATACACATTTATTAACGCCATCATTACCCTTTGATCCGGATTTTTACGAGACATTTGCGACGCTTTGCGATGTCTTAATCGATTGTTATACGAGACTGATGAGTTTGGTTTCCTCGCCGAAGGAATGCAGCCCCCAGATTGCAGAGATGTTCACCAAGGCTGATGCAAGAGTAAGGAAGATTATTGTACAGGGTGTGGTGAAAGAGTTCGAGGACAGTAGCCGGCATGGAGTCAAGAGTGAGGTTGCTGGCGTTGGGAAAGTGGTATTGGGAGGATTAATGTGAAGGGATTGATATATCTATTGTAGCATTTTATGGGATGGGTTCACGGCTTGATATCACAGTACTTACGACACGGACAAGGAGGATGGCGGCGTTATTTAAATGTTTTGCATCATTATGCTATTCAGAATATATATGAATTGTATTTTAGAGAACTAGCTTGGGTGATAATGACCATCAAAAGAGATGGAATTGGAGAGCAGAAAGAAAAAGGAAGCTTTTTGAAAGTTCATCAGATACCATAACGCAATTTGTGTCATCAATAAGTGAACCGCTTTTTACACGGTCACATCAGTGCTTGACTCTATTTGGTAATCATCACCTGAACCAGCTTGTAACGTAACGAGTCCAGCTCCTTCGACAGAGCTTCTGAGATATGTTGACTTCAACTAGGACGAATCTTCCGATAAAAGAAGACTTAGAGTTTGGTATCCTAACCTCCAACCAACGCCATCTCCGCTTTCCTATAAGCTATAGACTCAAAAAAAGGTAATGGACCTCTCGCATCAAGAATAAGCCCCATCGAGTTACCTTCATCAAATCGTGAGACAGATGAAGGCAATCGCATAACTATCGATCTCGACGAATAAGCCTCCTTCACCATTAGCATTTCCCACCTCAACCAAGAACAGACCTTAACCTCCTACCACTCGTCAATCTTCAAGTCTCAAAAGAACATCACAAAGAAGCGCGGACTCATATCTTCATCCATAAGGTCTCCAGTGATCCGAACTCCAAGAACAAAAAGCGACAAAATGATAGTACAAACGGTTGAAGGGTGTATGAAGTAAAGGTAAAAAATTGGTAAAAGAGAAGCCGCAAAGTGCTTCTATGGCGGCGCGTTTCCGCAATTCCTATCTTCAAGAGAAGATAAGTTGTCCGGGGACTTTCTCCCAAAGCATAATATGAAATATAAATACCATAAGGTAAATATATTTCTGTTTGTGTGCTTCGAATGCGATCCTTTGAGCGAGAAGTTGTTAGAAAGAAGAAGAAAAGAAGAATATTCTGAAGAATGAAAATTTGAAGTTTTGTAGTCGAAAAAATTTAAATTTAATTGTGGGTCCACTAGTGTTCACGTTCTACTAACTTCTTAGTAAAGGCTCTGGCCTTGAGTCTTGACCCATGTAGGTACGCACCAGTAGTACTCGTAGAACGTAGAACTTAGCGGCCTTTTTTCTCCAATTATACGCTATCGAAAAGGAAGCTCTGCTGCCTTTCCAACTTTCAAGATTTATATTGATGAAAGCAATTCATTTATTTACCACAAACAAATAAACAAATCTTCCTATATTGAGGCGACGACAATTATTAAATCAGAATAAGTTTGCAAATAAAACATAATTTGCTAATATGTCTGGTTTATTTGGAGCTCAACCGGCAGCAGCCAACGCCAACCCAGCAAATACTTTAGGTGACCTTTCGAAAGACATCGCGCTCAGTAATCCACCTGAAGATAGTATTGCAGATTTGTCTTTTTCACCTGTATCGGAGCATTTGGCCGTCGCGTCATGGGACAAAAAAGTGAGGATTTATGAGATTTCACCAACTGGGCAAAGCGAGGGAAGGGCAATGTTTGAATTTGAGGCACCAGTCTTGAGCTGTCACTGGTCAAAGGTATGTAGCAATAAGAACAGCTTGCGGTTGCATTACAGTATACTGATAGTATTGAATAGGATGGCAAGAAAGTAGTTGGCGCAGGAGCAGACAAAACCGCTCGAATGATGGATCTCGAAAGCAACCAAACAGTATCTCAAATCGCCGCACACGACCAACCTATAAGATGCGTGCGGTTCTTCGCAGCACCACAGACGAACGCCGAGATGGTTGTAACTGGAGGTTGGGATAGTACTATCAAATACTGGGATTTACGCACACCTAACCCGGTTATTACGGTGGATGTGCGCCACAAGGTCTATACACTAGATGTGCAGAAGAACGTACTGATAGCTGGTACGGCCGAACGCTTAGTCCAAGTTATCGACTTGAATCAGCCAGAGAAGATTAAGAAGACTATCTCGAGCCCCTTGAAATGGCAGACAAGAGTTGTTAGTCTGTTCCCGGACGCGACTGGGTTTGCTGTTGGAAGTATTGAAGGACGTTGCGCAATCCAGTATGTCGAAGACAAAGATGCCAGGTAAGAAATCGTCACATTTTCTATGCTAATTAGCACTAACAACCCTGACAGCATGAACTTCTCTTTTAAATGTCACCGCGACCCTCCTCAAAACAACATGACCAATGTCTACTCGGTGAACGCAATTTCGTTCCACCCTATTCATGGCACTTTCAGCACGGCAGGCTCAGACGGAACGTTCCACTTCTGGGATGGAGTCGCAAAGCACAGACTCAAGGGTTATCCATCGGTCGGGGGAACGATCTCAGCAACAGCTTTCAACCACACCGGTAATATATTCGCTTACGCCATCAGTTACGATTGGAGCAAAGGGTACGCAAGCAACACGCCCCAATATCCAAATAAGATCATGTTGCACCCAGTGAATGGGGAGGAGTGTAAGCCAAGGCCGAGCGTTAAGAAGAGGTAGAAGGAATGCGGAACAAATTTGGTGATTGGGGTCCGAAAGCAAAAAAACTCCTAGGTTTGTGAGACGAATCGGAAGAACAGATATGGCGTGGCAACCGGAGGAAAACTATTGAGAGACTGCAGAGCAAGGAGTGACTGCTATATGGGTACTTTGAACATCCCTAAAGCATATTAAGCAGATCATGAAGAGGGAAAATGCAGGGCAGTCTGCATTACATGTACGAAGAAGTTAGTTTGGGTGGCGTTCCGGACATTAAATCGCGACCAAATACTAAGAATTGGGGTAGATAGGTAGTTAATGATATCAGAATATGTTCCTGTACAAGCATTCTCGCCCATGGGATGAAGAAAGCAACGTGTACTACGTTTGTAGGAATGCTTGAAAGGCCATTTCCTTATTTGTAAAGCAGTGTGTCAAAACTTTTAAAGGGCCAGGTAAGATGAATTAAGTTGGTGGTCAAGCTTAAAAGTCACCGGGAGAAATCTTCTTACGTCTTGCATGGTAGGAAAGTCACCGGAAGATACATGCGCGAGAATTGCAAGGATCGCCACCTGAGAGTTCGAAAATACATGCAAACACATCGAAAACGTGTTTCCATTCGCAGTTCATACGATTCAACTAAGTCTAAAATAATAGTGGCAGTAATAGTAATAACAAGGATACTTTCAGGTTATGATATCCATTTCAAGTCGCTTCTGATACCAATCCCAATCCCAATTTCCCAAAACACCCAACCAATTGCACTGATCATATATGAAATCGTCTTCAAAGCACAAGGATAAGAGAACTCTCACATCCACACAAGTCACCAAAAAACAAGCCTCCTTCATCTCCCCCCCTTCTCGGTCTCTTTGCCATTCGCTCTTCCGGTTCCTTCTTCGTCACTCGCACTTCCAACACTATAACGATCCCTGTCCATTTCATCCGTTGGACTCCTCACATGCAATTCATCTAATTCACTTTCGTCGAAATCCGCAGCCTCAACATCACGGTTTGACCGTTTATTTCTGAAACTTTCCAATCCCATCCCACCTCTCGGTCCACCTCTAGCGCCAGCAAGAGCCATTGGTGTATCACCTCCAAAGATTCCTGCATATCCATCACGTTGGCGTCGTTCACGCCAAATATAATATCCCCATGCCGTGGCGGCAATGATGACAATGACCAGGACAATTTCTCCAGATTTGTAATAGGCGTTCCACTTGGCGTCTTGGAGACGCTCTTCTTCCGCTTCGGCAGCAGCAGTACTGTTAGGATGGCCACCAACCGATGTTTCAATTCCTTTCTCGCCATCGATGCGACTGTCGGTTGGTACACCGCCAATGCTGGCTATATCAACTTCCATGAATCTGTCGAGCATATCTCGGGTTCGGCGTGCGTAATCGAAGGGCACCATGTGAGAAGAATTGTAGAAGAGAACATAGGTCAAGTTTCTAGCAGACTGCCAGAAACCAGCGGCCTTGCCTTCAAATTGCCAGTCCCGACGTGGTGCCCATGTACCCGTGGAGACCTCAAAGCCCTTGCCTCCATTCCATTCCATGTTGCTAATCATCTCTTCTGTGCCAATGTGGTTGCAGATGAGATCCTCGGCGCCAGAAAACAATATAGTAGGTACTTGTGCAATCAAATCGGGTAGGATTTGGATGGAGGGCTTGGAGTTTGTGGCCCTGAACGCACTTCCCACAGCACCGTTACACTCCGTCCATCCAGTTCTCTTCTCTGGCTTGATGTGAAGAGCTTTGATAACGTCCGTTCGGCGAAGGTAAGGGGTGACATAGGCCAAATCCGGAGGCCAGTTCATGCCGCAACTTGGGTACGAATCCTTCAACCTCACATCGTACATATTATAGCATTGCATTTCGCCATTAGACCCCTTTGTCTGCGTGCTTTGAAGGATATCTTGCAAGATCTGCTCGCATTGACCATTATCGACATTATCTCTTCCTCCGTTCTCATTCAATTGTTTGACGCAGATAGCTTGTTGAGATTCCAGTTTCTTCGCTTTGTCGCTGCCCTGTTTGACCAACCCCTTTTCATAGGCAAATGGGAGATATGACATATACTGCTCAACTGGCGAAATCCAACCATTTCCAATCAGCATCCCCTTCATCATCCATTTATGCTTCGTGTCCGGCTTCTTATTGCGCTCGAGGATAGCCTTAGTAATGTAGGGGATGTGTTGTCCAGCATAAGATTCTCCTGCAATGTACAGCTGTATATTGTTAGCACAGCACCCCCAATATAGCCCCGGATTTCCATATACTTACATCGTCATGTTCGTACTCTGGAAACAGGGCGAACCATTTTTCCAAGAAAATTATGAATTGGTCCGCCATATCGGTCAACTCATGCACATAGCTGTCCGTATCCACAAAACTGAATCCCGTCCCCACGGGGTTATCCACAAACATAATGTTTGCAAACTCATCCCAAGACCCGGGATTATACTCAAGCTTTGCGCCATTTGAGCCATCCAACACTCTGTACGGCCCAACCTCCATCAAAGCACCATCCTCTGAACTACACCCAGGACCACCGTTTAACCAAATGACTGTTCGTTGTTTGTTCGCAATATGTCGATTTTGGAAATGCCAGAAAAACATATTTCCGTGGTGTTCGGGCGTAACCTCAATGTGTCTGCATATCTTTGATTAACTATATCCGACGAATGATCGAAAAGCGCGCAACATACCCAGCATGCATCTTGAGTAACGGTCCATCAGGGGCACCCGGTAAAGAATGAACGAAATAATCTCCAGCAGATTCAGCTTGGCCCAGCGACGGCATCAGCGATAATGACAGAAGTCCCCATGCTGCCACCAGAACCGAGTTGGTTCTCGATGTAAGAGATCGCATCGTGGGTATTGGACCTGTTACCCAGGGAAGGGTCTCGAGGTTAGGATGTGATTTATCAGAGTCGCGTTATCGCGATTATCTAATACCCTGACATATGTTGTTAATGGTGAAGAGAATGAATGAATGAATGGGATAGATAAATGAAGAAAAGACGAAGATATAAGGATTGTGGACACAGTTTGATGTTGATGTTTGATCTGATGGAAGGCGCGGCTTCGGCTTTGTTATTGATACTAGGTTAATGGATACTGCCACTCTTATGAATGCTTTAAATAGATTGGTATTGGGTTTACAACCTTGGAAGTAGAAGCGAGGCAGGAGAGAGGCGAGACAAATAAGAGGTAGAAAGATTTAAATGTGGAGTAGGATTACGAAAATATACTCGTGGTTCTATAGAAAAGTTGTATTGTACCAGTATTTGGTATACAGTAAGAAGGAAGTATTGAAACTGGCAGGTACCTGTATAATTATTTTCATGACAAGAAATGTATGTACTGGAACTGGTACAAAAGAGTACAAAAGTAACGAGAAAGACTTACGAATTTTTACCTTTAAATTTTCCTCTATCGGCCATCAATTAAAGGTCAATCACAAAGAAAGATAATTGATACCAGCGAAAACTCATAATACCAGTAAATCTATTGTATACCTATTTTAGCAATTATCATTAAAATTTCATTGTCCTTTTGAAGGATGAAGGATGAAGGATGAAGGATGAAGGCGGGTAACTACTAGGTACCTACTCTTTATTTAAATACCTAACATTATTATGAATACGAAGTACCAGTACCAGTATACCTAGGTTTGCATAATAATACTGGTATTGGTCAAACTTATACGACTGCAACTTTAATTATTGTACCAAGCAGGTATTAATTTGCCTTCTTTGATTCAAAATCATCAATTTTGAGTGAGTTTTGACATAAAATGACATGATGAAGATTCGAAAATAAATAACGGAAAAAAAAGAGTCGCATCAATCTTCACAGCATAAAAGTATAAGGATCCCTTTCTTAATGGCTCTAAAAGTTCTAAGCCACCAACTTTTGATTCAGATCTATAATAATTTTTATATCTTGAGCAAAATACAGATTGAATTTCTTTCAATCCTTCTAACTTTTTCACAGTCAAGGTTTTACTTTGTGTTCAGACGGTAGATGTTTTAAGTTGGCTGAAGTATTATCCAACGCACAAGCAGCTCGAGTGTGCAAACAAAAACTCTGCAAGTTCAGAGTGATAATCAATCAAATAATCAATCAACTTTTGAAAACTTTTGGATAGATTCATTACAAACCTCGATGATTCCCAAGATTCTATATGAAAGCAATAAGAATGACACATTGTCAATTTCTTGTAGCCAATGTTGCATTCACGAGCACAATGAGATGAGTGTGTTTATTAAAACATGTCACCAAAACCCTTCTCGGAATCCTTTTTGATCAAGTCAACCATCCCCTGCGTATTTCGTTAACTTTCAAATATGGGAACCTTGTGATGAACATGACCTACCTCCGGCATGATCGGCTCTCCATTCTCACCCTTGACATATCGAAATGGCATCTCTGTGCTTTCATTCTTGTTAACCCGGAGCTCTGGGTAATCAACATAAGGGATTTTATCTAGTGCAACTACAAGATAATTAGCATCGAACTCCAAAGTTTCTCTTGGATAAGCTAGTCAGCTGACCTTTATCTTGAGTGACCATTCTAGTGCAGCGGACGGCTGTATCCGTGGTCAGTTGGATTGGGCCAAGCCGTCGGCCTTCGAATCCCTTCTTTCTCAATTCAGACGTTCGATCTCTGGGAGGGTCATCTCCTAATTTCCAGGACGTCAGCAATTGGCGGATGCTGTAGAACCGTTATACACACCCAAGATGCCACCAAACAAGAAAACATCAAAAATTTCTCCATCATCTGGGCTTAGTTCCTTCGTGGCTGAAGGATCAAGCAAACAGACGCGAGACTTATCATCTGCATACAAAGTTTCAACGCTCCGGCCATCTGCAGTGAAACCTGGTACGGCCTTCAAAATCTCGGGTATGGCCAAAGTGGGAGGAACTGACGACAGACAAAACTTTGAACCGGCCTGATTACACTCCTTCGCTATAGTGACATACTCCAACTCAGACCATGGACCAAGCTCATCATCTAGATGCTCAACGATATATGTTTTGGCACCCATTTGTGGCACTACTCTTTTTTATTCCTTTTTTAGCAAGCTTCTTGGTATAGACTTTTAGTCTAGTTATCCAAGGCGAGTAAACCGATTGGGCCTTGACAGGAAGTCTCAATCAATATATTGGAACCTCTATTCACTAGATTGCGGAATAAGGCTTGGTTCGTTGAGGGGTAAATGTATCCCAGTGATGGCAGCAAAAGATGAGTGGTCGTGATTTGTGTGATATATCTTCGTATCTGACTCGTGCTCGATGATATGTATAACCTCCCGTGTAAGATTTTCTCAAACTTCCCGAAAGATGAACAAAATTTGAAAAATTATGCGGGGATTGTGTAAAAATTCAACCTCGTGATTGAAATTGAAGCGAATTGATTGTCCTCTCTATAAGTTGATCTTTGCGGATCTAAAATAAATGTTAAAACGGTGTATGAGTGGCTTACAAGGAATAATCTTAAAAATGAACTTTATAGCCACCATGTACAAGTACTACAACAGTATCTATCTATACTGGTATGCAGTACCGGTAGTAGTCTTATCAGGGAATATTTACTTATAACTCGTACTTACATGAACACTATTGAAAATACCAAGATATACTTTGGTTGCATATGATTTGATCTCTTGTAAACTTGTGTGAAGCTATTTCAAAGGAAAATATATAAACCAATCAACACTTTTATTTTAGTATTTTATATTTTCAACTTAAATAAAATAAATTCAATAATAATACCAATATCTCTTAAACTTGGTGAATTATTTTGTCCAAGCGAGAGAGTAAAATAACCACAATAACCCCACCAAAGAATACTAGGAACCTATGTCACTAAAAGCCAAGTACCGGGGGTCTTAAGTTAGTTCTACTGAGCTGTCCAAAGAAAACTGAACTACCGTACAACTTTAGAACCACTCACAACACACCCACTACTACTTGTACTTACTACCCACACCACCCACCAAATAGTCAACATCTCCCCTCCAAAAATTCTTGTACAACGTATACTGAGAAATCATAAGAACATTTACTTATTAAACAATATTATAACAAAGTTGGTGAATCAACTTGTTTGAATCCTTCTTTCCACTTATTTTCTCGAACTTCTACTTAAATTTATTCTTGCAATTCTTCTATTACGGAAATTGAGTTGCGGTAATTACCTAGGTATAAAACTCTAGTCTATTTACTCAACTGAACGACAAAGACAAAAATCTATTCTGCACGAACAATTCTAAAGATATCGACTTCAATCAGAAAGTTTCTAAACTTCAAGAATTTTTCATTCTGTCCTTTTCAAATACCCAAATCTGATCAAAAATCGCAATCAACATGAATCCTCTCCAAAAGAATAAGATCGACATTGCGGTATGTAATGCTGAGTCCCCTTTTCTTACCCCTCCCCCATCAGTTTTTTTTTGGATCTTTTCTTATTCCACGCATCATCATTATACTAAAGGCACAACTTGTATAGTCTCTCTCCCCTGATGAGCAACGGCTCTTTCGACTTTACGGCAAACTTCCCAGTAAAGCCGACCATTTAGCCAGACAGCTCAAGGAACGCAAATACTTCGATTCCGGCGATTATGCACTTAATCAAGCTGGACAAGCCTCTTCCGTTGACACAGGCAGTGTTGGCTCCGAGCATCCTCTCCCAGAAAATATTCCCCACCTCTCTTCTCCTGGTGTTAGCAGTGCCGCACAGGGCGGTAGCGGAAATGGAAACATAGTACCCCAGTCTGCACTTCATGGCAATGTTGTGGGATTGGGTCAGCAGAGCTCAAGCCCAGTGAAGGAAAGCAGCTTCTTGAATAGGGAGACAAGTGCGGATGGTGCGGGTGAGCTGAAAGGCGAGGGTGAGCAGAAGGATGGAGAGAGTAAGCAGCAGACGGACGGACCCATTAGTTCACCAGCTACTCAGGGCGGTATCCCAATCAGCAGTTAGACAGGTTGCTCCGTTGGCATTTGCTGCGTACATGCGAAGGGGCGGCGTTTTATGGGTTTATGATGATATGATGGCTATGGCTATTGGATTTGGGGTGATCTGGCTTTCACTGTACATGTTTGCTTTCATGGTGGCCTTGATAGTCGAGCATTATGCTGACACAACACAATGAATTTATGATTGTCAATATTAGTATGTTTGGCTGCACTGCACTAGGAGAATATTTTTGTTCATTGATTTGCTGCGAATGTCGGTGAAGACTATCTACAATCATAGCTCTTAAAATCCCGGAACGCCTCATGAAGTCTTCCTGATTTTTCTGGATATCACAATTTTACTGCTATTGCTGCCATATGGCTGGCTCCCTCGAAAGTTTTATTTCCGCCAATAAACCCTGCAGCATGAACAAAAACACCACCATCAATACCAGTAATTTTGCTCAATTCCTCATCTCTGAACCCTCTCCATGCCTCCGGCAAAGGCTTTCTGCTCTGGAAAGAGTCCTTGGTGATTGGTACACATTGAATTCTCCACTTTGAAAGTGGGTTTGTACTCTCAGGATAAAGAACATATAGAACCTCGTTCTCACTATTGTCTTTAGATAGGCCATGGGCATCAATCTTCTCTTGTGCCTTTTGTGCCTCAAGAGTGTAAAGATGATCCTTCCATGGAACAGATTGACCGTCAAAGACCAGAATTCTGCCCTTGGAATCGTATTGCAGACGTTTAGCATATGCTTCTTGAACGATTGATCGTGCTGGTAACCACGATTTTGTAAAGTAGTCCAAATCTCTCGAGAACTCTTCGCCGATTCTAGCACTCGCAACCAAGAATTTCGCATCTTCGGCCTTTTGTGCATCGACTGGGTCAGAAGGTGCAGGGTCGTTCCAATTTGGGTTGAGTCTTCCAACCATAGCTCCTAACGAGAAACCACCATCACTGAACTTCTTTTCCAGACCTGCTGCTAAGATAGCTTTTGGGTCGTAGACAGAGATACCATTATCATGAGCATCAAGTGCTTCAATAAAGCTTTCATAAATTTTCTTCCATATAGCTTCGACTTCCTCCGCATCTTCAGACACATTTAAATGCTGTGCAATAATCGCCTTCCCATAATGCATATACACCAGTCCGGCAGAAGAAAGTTTTGTCGGACGATTTGGGAATGTAGTGTCGAAAGTACGTTGATGGTGGTCATATCTCTTAGCCTCATGGCTATACTCTCCACCCACATCGACCACCGTATGACAAGTCTCCAAAAGTTTAGGATCGCGAGTTCGGATTAATTCTGAAGATTGATATTCTGGGAGAAGTCGGAGCATGTAAACTGCCAAAGCCTCATCGGCATGAAAATGTCCATTATGGGTGCCAATTGTGACGGGAGAGATCTTTACTCTTTTTGCTGAGGTTTCTGCCATTTTGACTGCGTTTTTAAGCATTAAAAATTTCAAATACGATTGATATGATTTGGTTGAAATTTTATAAGAGTAATTTATAAAATAAAAATGAGGGGCGCGAGGGGTGTAAAGTGTCTACAGACACGACATACGATTTCACAAAATATTTAGGTTAGCCTGAAAATATAAGCGGAAAGACGGTACGATACGGCCAGTAAGATCGTAAGCTCCTACCAATCCCCACTATAAAAATATTGTATATTGAAGCAATATGAAGCAATAAATTTATAGAATTTATAAAGAATTTAACATGTGCAGATAGCATCGGGCGGTCATTGGGACTACAATAATAATTAATTTCCTATGATTTTAATATTTCTCACCCTCACAAACTTCATCATTAGACACCGTGTTCATTATACCTTTTTAATATGAAGCAGAAGAAGAATAACTTAAGAAGAAGAAGAAAATTCATATTTATTTATATCTATCTACAATTAACCCTACCAAAACAAAACAAAACCCAATAAAAAATAATAATAATAATAGCCAACTTTGGCTTTTGCACTACTTCCTAGCTTGCCAACTTCTTAACAAGATTTCTATGAAAATTTCAGGGACGAATTCATTGAATTTTGTCATCAGGGAAAATCACTTTGTATTATAAGGTGCACGCGCAAGACAGATCATTGGATCAATACTTCAAGTAAGGCTACCTTGCATAGTATAGTGCAACATCCATTTGCACTCCCTTCAGTCAAAAATCGACCACCATCGAAAACGAGAACCTTTGGAAAGTGCGAATACCTACCTACATTCGAGATCAACACAAGGTCCCCTACACCTTTCACTACCATATCGAATTTGCATAGCGATAACGAAGCATATTACCTTCCCAGCGATCTGATAAGGGTCTAGCAAGGACAACTTGGAAGTGAAGCCATTAGCGTCATATAATCAAAACCTACTACACACATAGAAAGGGACGCGTTTGACGCGATTTTACGAGGCCTTCCTGGCAGATTATAGATAGAGTACCATACATATCTAAAAGCTAGGCGCGCTTAAACGCACGCCCCGGCGCAAATCTGCGCCGATGTGGTTATTCCGTGTGCTTTCCTCTTCCATCTTCCTCCTATCGATCATCCTCTCGATACCTATAGCATTCGATGTTGGTGGGCGAGAATGTGGACTGGCCTTCTCCCTTAGTCTCTTTGGGTTCTACCTGTTTAATTCGACACTAAAACTAGCGACACCCGACAGATCTAGAGTAAGATGGGCTCTTGTTCAGCTTATCGCTATGTCACAATGGATTATATTGCCCGGCCTTTTAATATGGAGTATGAATCGATTTGCGGTGGATGCGAATAGTGACGGAGGTTGGGTTTCAAGGACCTTTGATGGGAAAAGAGCGAAGGATAAAGATGTGAGAGAGTGGGTATTTGGGTACGGGGGTCTGCTTGAAATATTGACTGTAGGCACATGGGATAAAGTGCTACGATATTCGACACCACTATTTCAGATGGCAGAAGGATTTTGTTCCCTTTTAGTGATCCAGGCAGCTGGTCAAATTACAAGATACATCGTACATCGAAGAAGTGATACATGGATGGTAGGTCTCTGGAACTTTTGGTAATGGTACAATACTGACGTAGACCTCTAGATCGGGCTACTTATCCTTTCCGCCTCGATTATCTCAAGCTCTGTATATTTCCTATTCCGGATAACAGGGTTTCCGCAAATTAGCAACGTTGATTCCACTCTGATTGGAATTACCATGACTTGTTCGGTCTTTCTATGCGCATGGGGTATTGGGAGTGGTAGAGGCAACCCAGTAGAGAGTTCTTTACTCTTTGCTTATTGTACACTGTGCATTTACCAGATTTTTACGGATTACCTTCCAACAGCGGCCGATGAGATGCTTACACCTCCAGCACAAGCAGAATTCCCACCACTACCGCCTATAATTATGGCTTCATACTCCACTCTCCTCCATGTGTTATCTACACTACCAACATTTGTTCATTCAAGTTTCACCTTCCTGTACGCAGCTTTCCAAACAATCACCCCCTCTATCATCATATCGCTCGCCTATCGAATCTTTGTTTTCTATGCTGCTACACGCATCATTCCGGCAATCAAGGAATCCGGGGCTGGTGGATTTTCTTCTGGTCCAGAGTATGACGATGATAATGGGGCAGGCAGAATCCTTGGTTTATTGAGCTGGTTTAGCCCTTCAATTCTAATAGCTGTGTACACCAGCCTCCTAATGCAACATTTCTCTACTATTACCGGAGAGGGCAATGACGCGAGCTGGTGGATGATGCAAGGTGGAAATACCGGTGGTAATATCTGGAGATGGATTAACGTTTCGGCGACAATGGCTCTATACGCATTAGAGCTTTGTCTGGGAAAGGAAGATATGGATGGCACCCTTGCAGGACACTGGAAAATGGATTGAAAAATCACTGAAGAGACTAATGAAAGAAGAAAGAATAATTTGCCGGATTCAAATACCTTCGCAGCTGAGAAGAGGGGGTGGTCATTGCGAGAAGGGCGGCACCAGCAAATACCGATTATAAGGTATGCACAACATCGGTCTGCGAGGAAACAGGTGATTCCGGCAATTATAAACTCCCAAGCGAAGTCATTCGAGGTGGGGAGTGGAAATATGATGCGATTCTAACATAGCGTTTGAATGTGCAGATCTACTAAGAAGATTACTGGTGAAAGGTGGGGTGGACCTGGAGTTGGGGGCACTGATACAGTACATCAAGCATAAATATTGAACTTAGGGATGCCCTGTTGGGAATGATCTCATCCAAGTCTTATTATAACATAAGACCATTAATAACATATAAATGCAACATCATTCATCCATGTTACCAAGTGATGTGTTGTTTCGTGCAGATGATAAGATTAATGATATGACATTTTTTAAATCCACAAAAACCTTGGAAGTGTAAATCGGTATGGGACAAGACGACAGAGTCACAGATATGGTTCTATTCTGACAAAGATGTACACTGTACAAGTACTAGGTACTAGGTACTCAAGCTCAAGTAGCTATCAGCAAGCATGCAATGTAAAAAGCTTACTTCTTCAAGTTGCGATAGGCTGAAACATTTTAACAATTGATAGTCAGAAGTGGAAATACCGGGAAAGTAAGACGGAAATCTCCAACATACGGGAATGTTTCATTTTTTTTTTCTTCACATGCCGTAGGTGATAATGTAGTGTAGTGTAGATTGATTAGTATTAATCTATAGTAGATACTGTATCTAAGATCTTATCTACAGGTACTTACCGTATATCCTAATCCTTCTCTTACAGCGTTGGAATTGTAACTCCGAGATAGGAGGGAAGGGGAGTTATAGTACCGGTACTAGCTTTTATTTGATACGAGATGAGTTTGTATTGTAGTGGACTTGGAGAGTAGTCGGTTACCTAGGTATAGATAGGAGATAGGTTGGATCAGGTACAGTATCATAGTCTCATAGAGTAGGTAGATGGGGCCTTTATTTTCAATGTCAATGCTAATGGTTAATAATTCTGATGTCAATGCCAAACTTTGCCAAGTGTGTATTTTCTCGTACGAAGATCACAATTAGATCACGAAACTATACCCACATTAACATCGTCTACAAATGACGGGATATCTTGTATCTACAGTGTACTGCCTCTTTTGAGATATGATATTCTGAGTACATAATCGTTGAGGGGAAGATAATCATATTAAATGTATATATAGAATCTTTTTCGAAATTGGAATGTTCTTTTTGGATTCTTTATGTCTAGGTATGATGGTATGATATACAGAATGTTAGAAGATCATTTATTCTTGGATATCTTTGGAAATATGTGACTGTTACTGGTACTGTGTCTCTTCAATGTAATGCTGATATTCGCTCGTTCATTTTGAAAGATAGCTACTTACAGTAAATTACAAGAATTTGGAATTAGGAAGTATGGTAGAGAATTAGGGGAATACCCATAGGAAGGACCGGGGGTGTTAGAAATTTGGGGGCCTTGCTTGTATTTGCCCTGCGCAACCCTCCAGGGAATGAATTGGAATGGAATGGAAAGGTTACATTTTTTGGAATTCCGAAGACTGTTACTTCTGGGGGGCTGGCTGTTGGTACTCACTCCGGATACCTCCGTTTATCTAGCTTAAGCCTTAAGGTTATTTACAATACGACGATGTGTGTGCTTGTGTATGTGCGTGTATGTGTATGTGCCATAAGCTGAGTTTATGATATCTTGGGAGTATGAACTAAAGTTAAATTCTTTTGAGTTGGTTTTGGATTTGGATCTATCATATCTAGATTCCTCGAATAAATGAGATGAATTGAAACTTGAGGGGTGTTTAAAAGATTTTCAATAGATAGAGGTACAGTACATACAGTATAAATTGGGAAAGGGGAGAAGAGAATCAAACATAACTGTATCGGTAGAATCCAACAACAAGAATCAAATCAGATCAGATCACATCGGATCAGAAGTGAACAACTCAACAAATTTTTATTTTGGTAGCTTTTTTTCTGGTTTCGATAGTTTCTCTAACTTCTTTCTTTCGTTGATCTAGAATTGGAACTTGGCGGTATGGAAAAAGAGGTTCGTGGTGGATAGTTTATATGGATGGATTTGCAGTCTGTGCGAAAAATGAGGAATCCATGGCTCATCAATAACCTAGGTGTTAATTAGACTAACCAATAAAAGTTATATTTATTATAAAAGAAGATTCCATTTTAGGTGATGGGTTCTATGTCTTACCTACTTTAGGTATCTTGAAGACAATAAAGTGGGTACCTGATATAATGGGGAGGGGAAAATAATAATTAGTTTAGGGGAAATTCCACTTTTTTATTAATTTTTAGCTTATTTTTGATTTTTTAGATTTCCTAAAAAATAATTTAAATCCTTGTAATTGATGGAGAGATCAACTTATCGGATTTTCGGAGGTAGGGGAAGTGGGAAGGTGAAGCTGGTAAGATGGTAAGATGGTAAGATGGGTAAGATGGGTACTGGTAAACCTTGGTGAGGTGGGTGAGGTGTGAGTAGGTACCTGTAGCATGGATGAAATGGTATTGCTCAACAATTTTGAATAAACTTAGCTAGTAGGTAGGTCTGGTAGGTATCTAGGTATCTAGGTATAAGACGGTGAGAGTAATATATTTATATTTAATTCATATTTATTTATCTATATATTTATTTATCTATATATTTATTTACCCTCTTCTTCCAATCTCTAGTCTCAATTACTATCTACTACTTACTACTTATACAATTGGGTTAAATTCAATTATCTAGACTTGAATTCCTTTCTATTCAGCTTGTCCTACCTTATCTACTACTGGTATCACTCGTCGAGTTCAATTCAATTCGAATCCAAACTTCTTTGTATTACCACACCTTCTTCTCCCCCCCCCCCTCTTTCCCGAAAAGATAGCTACACAACGAAGAACCGTTACAGTTATTCCATTCGTCATCCCATACTATTTATTATACATAATCCCCATCTCTCTCACTCATCATCTTACATATTGTATACCTTCACTTTCCTTCTCTCCGAACCAAAAACTCAAACTCAAATAACGATCATATCCCAAACTATCAACGCACATAACAATACACAACATACACAACATATTTTATCTCTTTATCAAAGAAAAGATAAACATCATGTCTCGCATCACACCTCCCGTCACCAAATTCACCCATCAATTGCAATCCATCCGTCGGATATCCTCGTCTGCTGCACATGCCCATCCTTCCTCTCAACTCCGCACTTCGACCTCTGTTCCCCGTAAACTATCGGATTTGCAAGCCGAAAGTACTAGACGACAACTGAAAGCCATTGATAGCAAAACTGAGGTACGTTACCTTCCTTTTTCTTGTCCATGCTATCTCCGGACTTCTCTACGCTCGTGCGGAAAGAAGAATGGAAGCGCAGATAGGTACATAGATACTAACATCCAAATCACAGTTGAACTATCGTCTCTCAGCCTACGAGAATCTCTCTGTCGAGCAAACCCGCTCTCACAGCACTACCTCCGGACGTAGACCTCTCACAACTCACATCCACACCATTCCTCTCATGCAAGGATTCCGTACCAGTGCCCCCCGCTCAGCTGTTCCAACCCCAACGTCTGCCCTCGACTACTTCATCCTCCCTACTCTCCCCACCGAGTCGGAAGCCCCAACTCCAGCTCTCCGCGTCCCATTGCTCCCAGACAACTACTCCAGCTCGCATATGCATCAGCCGGAGATGCCGGATGTGCCTTTGGCCGGCGCCCAGATTAATGTGGTCAGCATGGTTGACGGCGAGGATACCCCCGTCATTGCGTTGAGCGAGGTGGTTGGTAACGAGGCATTGGGTGAAATGGATCTTGGAGAGTGGGTGCAGACAAAGACGGGAGAGATTAAGGAGTCAATTGCGAGTAGTAGCGAGGTGGGCTTGTTTAAAGAATTATGGCAGGGAATCATGGAAGACATTACTGGTCCGAAGGGAAAGGTTGCTGTTTGATCTGATACGATCAACTATGTCTTGGCTTATAAATGGTCTTCTGGTATTTGGGAGAAGGAGTTAAGAAAGTAGAGGGAAGAAAGGCTGGTGGCGTTGCTTTGCTTGGAATTATCATGTCGCGCTCGCTGAATTGCTGGAGCTTGTGGCTAATGATGTTATGTTTTCTTTTTCATTGGTGCCCATTACTTCCCTAGGACATATTTCACAATCCAAGTCCGAGTTTGTAGCAACTCGGAGTTCATTGGAGCCAGTACCAGCTTTTAATATCATCTCATAGCACCGTTCTTTCGTTCCTCTTGTCATATTAGAAATGATGATATAATGTGTACTGTCCCATTTTCTCGATTTCGTGGTATATATTGGGGGGCTTATGAAAGACAAATTTGTGTTTCTCGTTCTTCTCCACCCTCCCCTTTTTATACTCTAGAGGGCAGGGACTACGATAGATGGAAATGATATGAAAAGGTCACGCTAGTACTAGATCTGAGAAAAGAGAAACGTAATGTTGGTTATTCGTTTGTTTGGATTGTAGACGTTAGAGATATGGCGGCGGAAATTGGAATACGATGTCTACATATCTACGCATCTACACGTCCTGGATCCTATTGTATTGTGTGAAAGCTTTCTTAGCACTTTTTATCCATCGAAATAGTAGACTATCGTTTTGGAGAGATGTCTGTCTACTATAATGTGTGTGGGCCTTTGGAAATGGATAGTATGTGGTGACTTGAAGATTCTAGTTGTGAGAATACTGGTAGGATCTGCAGTACTTACTTACTCACGCACCGGCCAGGACTTCCAGGAATCAAAGTACGAGTAGCTCAACTCTCCACTTGTATCCAACTCATATGTCATAATACATACTATACAACCATAGAATCAACAAGTAAGAAACCCAACACCAACGAAACCGTACTCGTACATACATGCATACAGTAAGTAAGTAAAACAAGATGATCGAATTCGGGGATCCACCAAATTCGTGGGGAAACAACCAGATCACCAGTTGGCTATCAATAAGACAAGATATGATGCGATAGGATTATCTCGTCGATCTTACTCCCCTTTTCATATAATGAGGTATGTATAAATGCATAATGCAACTTATGTGATGTGATCGCATTGCTGATGTGTTTCTTTATGAGTGGTGTGGTATAGCTACTGATTCTGAAGCTGGAGATCTTTAATACCATGATAGTGTATACTACGCTCGCACATAGACAGGTACGTATACTGGAGTAGAAGTAGTTTGATATTCTTAAATCACCGAACAAAATACTACTGTACTGTAAAAGGTAACAATATAACACATAGTAGAAAAGAAAGAAAGAAAGAGAAACAATCCCCCCCCCCCCAAAAATGATGCAACGAAATAAATAAACAGAAAGAGTGGCATCCAGATCCTCCCTCCACACTTCCTATTTCTCACAGAGATAATGTACTGTACTACTGTATGCAGATATAGAGAAAGCTACAGCATACCCGCATGATATATGTGGGGAAAGATGGAGAAGGATCGTCGGGGTATGTGATTGATTGACAGGTGGACCTATTTCTTCCGGGACTTGTGGGGGTGTAGACATCGATGATCTGGGAATTGGGAATCGAGGGAATCTTGGTTGCGGGAATGAGAAAGAAAGAGGAGTGGAAGTGCGTGTGGATATGTATTGGTGTTGATACCGGTGTTGATACCGGTGCTGATTATAATTGAGTTGAGTAGAGTAGAGAAAGCTTGAGATGTGTTTACTACTATGTGATATGATGTGATAGGAAACGATTGATTAATATGATGGGGGATTTTCGGTGAGACCCCACTGATAGGGAAGCAGCGGGGATTGAAGCACTCGAGGATCCACATCTGAGATGGATATGGGTACTGATCTTCAGGGTGTGATAGAGAGGGGTATGAATGAATGAATGAATGCCAAAAAGAGGGTATGAGAATGACACGGGACAGGTGTGCAAAGGTGGCACTTGCTTCTTTAGTCAAGGCTGCGTGCAATGCAGTTGCTTGCGCCGCGTAACTGTATACAATTGGTGGCTAACTTGCCGTCCTTTGTGTATGTTATAGTATATTTCTTAATATAGTGCTATTCTTTATTTGCTTGGTATTATCTGTCCGATAGACAATCATAGTTCCCTCCCCCAGCCAGCCCCTCGATTTTTTCCGTCATATCCGGCCAGCCGGCAAGCAACATGTACCCCCGTAATCCATGCCCTGCCCCACTCATATGTGCTATGAATCCCTCTATCCAAAACCCAAACGCCAATACTCCACCACTCCATACCATGCAAAGAGATGCATTATAAAGAGTTTTCGAATGTAAAATCGAAGGAGAAACGCCTACAATTGAATTTCATTATTAAGAAGTCGGACCTCCTCTCCTGGCTTGAATGCAGGCATTCCAATGTAGGGGCAGCCATCACATCGGAATGCATCTCCCAAACTACAGTTTCCACAAGACCCAACTTTGCCTTTGACAGTGAAGTCAACTTCGGCAAGATCATCAGCATCGAGCTTGAGCGCTTTGAGTTGAATGTCAGCTGTAGTGCGCTTGGTTTCATCTTCCTTTGCAAGCCTTTCGGCAAGACCACAGGTGCAGTCCTTGCATGCACGACGACGCTTTCCCGCTCTTGGAATACATTCAGCAGCTTGTGTTTGTCAGTTAGGACCCAAAAATATTAGAGTATTAGTGTTTGCCACTTACGAATATCGACAGGTCTCTTCATATCTTCCTCTGTCAAAAGATCATCTTCGTCAATTAACTCGTCATCCTCCTCCGCATCAAAATCATCACTAAAGTCGATAAATCCTACACCTTTTGGTACCTCGTCCTTCTTATCTTGCGCCATATCAATACTCTTTCTCTTGCCATTGATTGCGACAGGGACAGTGGGGGACAGTGGAACTGCTGGGCCAGCATTCGAAACAGCAGCTGCCTTACTAGGTTCCTTTCTGCGAAGTCTCAAAGGTACTGCTACACTTGCACTGTGATCAGGCTTGAGCATAACACCACCCTCTGCAACTAATCCAGCCAAAATAGCCTCTTTGTATTCTGCGCTCTCGGTATCTTGTCCAAATGTTCCATCTTGTGCTTGCAGTTTTCCACCTGTCTTCAATGATCGTGTAATCTTCCCCAAAACATCTCTATTCAACAATCCACCCGTTGACTCTGCGCGTGTTCCATCGGCATCGTTAAGAATGAGGATCATGTCGTAAGTTGAATCTGGTAGTGTGACTAATCCTGCAGAGAGGCGATCCAGCATCTGCAGATCAGTAACAGATCTATCACGAGTTTCGAGGACATTCTTCAATTTCTCTTCATGGCTTGCGATTGAGTTGGGTGCAAGTAACAAGGTACGCGCATTGAAAGAGGTTGTCTTCGTTGTCGAAACAATCGGAGTGAAATCGGAGGTATTGTCAATCATGACTGAGGGGGACATTGCGGGGTCTTTTTGATGGGTGCAATCAAATCTTTATTGAAGAGATGAAAGATTTGATAGATACTATTAAATTGTGGTATGTTGTCGTTCTTTGTGGAATCCAAAGTATGCCACAAAATTTAAGATATATATCTTTTGCAAAATAAGTAGAAAGAAGTTTTTTGGTTGAATATTTCTTTTGGTTTGTATTAGAAATTCCTTATCAAAAATTTATCGGAGATGATTGATTGTGTGTGGTGTGGTGGTACGTACTAGAAATAATTATTAAGCCATTTATTCTTTTTTTACGGTAATTGAAGTCTATGACCAATTAAAAGATATCACTTCCTAATTCAAAAAAGTTAACTAGGATGAAAAGGGAAAAAACGTCATTAGGTTAGTAAGAGTATCCACAACTCTTTTTTCTGTACTCAGTCTAGTATTACCTGAGGGCCGGGCAGGTTTTTTAACGATTTCCCCACCAAAATCTATGTTTACTTACTATGATCAATATTTAATATATATTTGATTAATTGAAGGATTTTTTTAATTTTTGATTTGTATTATACATTTTATTATAAATAAAAAATCTATTTTATTAGATTAGTTATAAGCATATTCTATATATCAATAACTTTTATTGAAAAAGTCTTTAAAAAATGCTAGTTTTAGGCTTATATTCAGGCATTAAAGCCCTATAATTTAGCGAGATAGGCTATTAAAATCATTCTTTTATATCAGTATAAAATATTATAAGTTATATAACATTTGCTACTAATATAAGTATCAATAATGTATATTCATGTAAAGTTCTATTAGAATCTTCAATTTAAAGGAATTTGATTAAAGATTCAATTAGTTATATAATTAGGAAGTAAGTGATTTTAATGGGTTTGTTGGTATAAAATAAGCTTACAAATCTGCCCGGCCCTCAGGTAATACTAGACTGAGTACCGTACCGTACTAAAGAGAAGGGAAGGGAAGGGGAAGGTTACTGTTACTTACCGTACTGTACCTAGTGAAGGTTCCCCGCATTTCCCTTGTATTTACATAAACCTAGTGAATTTTGAATTGGCATCAAATCGTACCATCGCCGTATGATATGATATGATTATGAGGAGACAATAACAAAAACTTCATGAGAATTTGGACCACTTTATTGAAAAGAAGGTGAAGATTCATTCAATTTTGACGGTGAATGAGTGAATTATATCTTTTTAGGCTAAAATTCTTATTGAATACCGTATGTGTATTTCTGTAGAGGGAGGACAAAGAACATGAAGCAAGTCAATACAAATAAGTAAATAGTATAGTTATCATCTCTTTTAATGAGAATATTATATGATATATGAGATACAAAGATTCAATCTTCATATTATTTATATAAAAATATATTAAATTTATATTAAAAAGAAGCTACCTTGTCAAGTTAAAGTCAAAGTCAAAGTCAAAGTCAAAGTGAGTACCTACCTTATTCTACTGTATAAAGAACTGTCGCGTGATATCATTTTAATGGGCATATTGGCATCTGTCTTGTCTGGGCAGTTTAATATATCCAATTATTCTAGAGAGGGGTGAATCTAACCGAAATTCCTTTTTGAAACCTTCTATTGAGAATCTGAGATCTTATTTCTTATTATCTCTCATTCTCTCCTCTCCTCTCCTCTCCTCTTAAAGAAATCAACTCTCCTACTATTTCTCAAGAAAACATATCTGACTTTTGATCATCAACGATATCAGCCATTACAATAAATAAAACTCATTCTCAATTAAAATCTACCTTTCTATCTATCTAATTTTTATACCTTCAATCATTCAACAGTAAGTCAAAACTATTTTGATGTTGCTTTGTTGATCCTAGATACCCCGCCTCATTGATGTTGATCCCTTTTGATGGTTTGCTGCAATACTTTTGTACCACTTTCTATTTCAATTAATACATATCAATTGGGATTTCAATTTATCTGCAATCATCGAGATCTATTCTATTTAAAAGACCATTTGCTAATACTTCAATTATATAGTGGGTAAATCACACAAATACAACGATCGTGATCATGCCGGCCTCGCTGATGGCACTGCTCTCCCGGAAGAGCATTTGCCCCGCTACTTTGCCAAGTCCGGCTATAGCGATGCAGACCCCAAGAAGGCTAAGAAGAACGGTGCCGGAAAAGGCGGATGGTAAGTCGTTCCCATTTCGACTTCATTCTTATTACCGTTGGTGATTATAGCGGTATCAAGTAGCTAACGCATATCAAAACAGGGGTGTAAGAGGCGAAGAAGTTCAAGACGAAGGCTTCAATCTGGCAAATGCGCGTCGTCGCTCCAACAGCTCCTCCTACACAGCCGGCCTCAAAGACTTCAAGACCAAATTTGAACAAGTCGAACAAGACCCTGTTTTTGAGGAGGATATCCATGGTGCTTTGGAGGATCTTCACGAGACTACTCGTGTTAACACGGATAGTTCGGAGGGTAGCAGTGTAGATGGAGATGCTAAGGCCAAGTAAGGTGAAAAAGGCGTTGTTTACTTTGGGAGTTATGATGCTTATTATCTTCTCTCTATTGCTGAAGGATGTTTATGGATGGTATGATGCGATATTTTGCATGGATGAAAGTCACTTCTAACTGGCATGAGATAAGTCCAGATGTATTATCAGAGCTTCCCTTAGCTTATTCTAAAGGCATAGATGTATTGCCCAGTAATTATTGGTCCCTTGGTGCGGATTCTGTGAAAGTCGTGCAATCACAGTCGGTCTCGACATAAATCAACCACTAGGCAACTTATCAATGAATTACCATACAGTTGTTTTTCAGGATACAACGATAACTTATTATCGTAGAAACCACAGCGGGGCCGGTATCTATACGTTCCACGACGTTACACCACTGGAACCTCTACATTCGTAACGACCCCTGCACTGCGCCTCAACTATATTTATCACAACTCCCAACAGATAAGGAATCAACTCTTTCAATCCCAAAATCACATCAAAGACTCTCAATACAAAATACAAACATCACCAAAGAGCCAAACCAGCCCAGTATGCCATACACCCTCAAAGGCCGAAACATCCTCGTAACAGGTGGGACTAGGTACGTAAACCTGCATTCCTCAACCCCGCATTTGCAAATTCCCCAGATTACATGGCATGGTAGATCATATGGGCATTGACGTCAAAAGTATACCCCTGCGTCTTGTTTCCTTACCACACAAGCAAATACCTAGAGTCTAGAGTCTTTTCGTTTCATCTCCAGACATTTTGGATCTGGAATGTAATAGTATATTATGATGCATACTAATACTTTGCGAATGGGAACAATAGAGGACTCGGCGAAGCCATCTGTCTCAGGTTCGCAAACGAGGGCTGTAATGTGGCGATTAATTATGTAGCAAGCGAAGCGAAAGCAGAGGAGTTGAAGACAAAAATTGAAGGGAAATGGGGAGTGAAGGGTTTATGTTTGAAGGGGGTGAGTGACTTTCCTTCTTGGTGTGTTTGTTTTGAGTTGGGTTGAATAGCGATGGTGCTAATTGAATGTGTGCGTAGGATATGAGTAAAGAAGAAGATTGCATGTCGGTTGTTGAGAAGACCATTGCTGCTTTCGGGGGATTGGATATCATCGTCTCTAATGCTGTACTTTGATTTCACATTCATCATCTTCTTTTACGCCCCCACAACCTTCATGTCTGCACACTTACTCTCAGTATCATCTATTTCTATCATCTTCGCTTTCCCCCATACCCCAACTCTAGCACTCAACTAACTCCCTAACCTCTAAGGGGTACACTCGCTTCTCAACCTTCTCCGACCTCAATGCCACCACCACAGAAGACTGGCAGAAAACCTATGCAACAAACGTGCTTGCTCAGACGTACCTGTTGCGGACTGCGCTGCCGACTTTTCAGGCAAATGAGGAGGGGGGCGCCTTCATTATAACAAGCAGTATTGCAGGTGTTACCGCTTCAGGAAGTACGTTTCTTATCCTCCCCCTTTACTTCCCCTTTTCTCTTGGTGGAAAAAAGGTAAGTATAGTGGGATAATCTAATTATGAATAGGTTCGATGCCCTACTGCGTAACAAAAGCAGCACAGTTGCATTTGATGAAATGTTTAGCTGCCACCCAAGGCCCGAAGGTCAGGGTCAATGCTGTATTGCCTGGGCTAGTACTTACGGAATGGGTATGATTAATTATCTTCTTATTCTTCCTCGATTCTGTGCCCGTCATGAATTCGAATCTGGTAATGAGATGTGACGGACCAATAGTCGATTTGTGCTTGTAACTGATCGTATGATACACAAACAGGGCCAATTGTACAGCGAAGAAGCCAAGGAGTTCCTCAAAGATAAGGCATATCTGAAAAAACATGTATGCCATTGCTGCCCAATCTATCCTTCTCCGTGTAAGATTCCGTCTCGCGTACTGATATGAATCATATATAGACGGCTATTGAGGATTGTGCTCAGGCATTTGTGGATATTGCGAAGAATAGCAGTATGACAGGACAGAAGATTCAAGTTGGTATGCACTGTCCAGTTCTTTCATTCTCTCTCGCTTGTGTTGGTTGTGGTGTGAAAAAAATGGATTATCTAACGAGTAATAGATGCAGGATTGGCACAGAATATTTGAAGAACAAGGAGCATTGAGGGCTGGGCAATTGGATAATAGGAATCCATCATTTGGTGATTGACCGCGCCATTAACCTTCCTACTTTTTGATTTCGGCTATTTACAAAGCTCACCCATATTGTCTTTTCGTTACTTAGTACTGCACTTTTAGAAACCCAATACTGAGATACAGATTTGTATCCTAAGTCGAGCTGATACCTTTTGATAATGGTTGGAATGACAGGCTAATATAATGCAGAGTAGACTCTCAATGATCGGATGGGTTGATCAACGGTGATTGAATTAGAAAAGCTTGGTGGCCAAAGTGATCCTTGAGATGACCTGTTGCACTCTGGGCCATACTCATTTAAAGTCTCCAAGGTCTCTTTTGAACGTTCCAGGCCTCCATATAGACCTGTCTTATCTGACTCCACCTGCACGACTCTATATCTAGGCTATATGATCTAATCCATTTGCCGCCATGTTGGTTTACATCAAATGGGATGTGCGGCCTTAGACGCCACCAACTTGTCAAGGACAGTGCAGCGACGTTTAATCAAATGCTGCAAATAAGTTCCAGCCAATTCTGCGACGCCTAGAGACTAGGGCCGACTCAAAGTCCAGACCCTCGTTTTAAAGTTTTTTTTTTTTTATCACATTACTTTAACTCATTGCTTTGATAGGAGTGGCGGAATCAAGACGAAGATTTGACTTCATGGAGTATGTATGTATTGGAAATCGTATGGTCTGCATATTGTTGCATTAGTCCCCATATATAATTTCTGTTCAGTTTGGCGCCTGGCGCCTGGCGAGGGGCTCGGCAGTTCAGGTCCACAATTAATTGGATATGTCCACCATGCCCCAAAACTAAAACTACCTACAGGATCATACCGCCCCTCCTATTGCCAACACTCAATACGAAGCTGTTAGACGCATGCCATTCTTCAAGAGCAAATCATCCTATGAAGTGTTGGTGATTGTGGTTGGGAGGCAAGTGACCTCAGAAGGTTGCGTATAAATAGAGCCCTATGTCACCCTCTGGTGTATAATATCACATCACATCTCTCAAGTACATCTTCATTCATAACAAACCGACCGCTTTAATAATTTAGCTTCCCTCACTCCACAGCAGCTTCATTACACGCATCTTGCTACACTTCCTTCGAAATCAAGCCACAAACTTTCTTCCACCTTCCATCTGTCGGACTTTCGAAATCAGCTCTCCATACCTTCCCAAAAATGCCAGGATCGGTAGGAAACATAGTAGACTTGCTAGTATTGTCAAGTGACAGCAAAAGTAGGTAACCATACCATAGAGGGTAGTAATCTTGGCTAACAACAATGCATGACCTTTGGCAATAACATTGTCCTGTTTCGGAGAGTTACAGGCATTATTGATTTTCATTTATCACGCAGACTTTGAAGATGTCTTTCGTTGCCCGTTTTGTTTTTGTTTTATCACTGTTGAATTCCAAATCAAATGAATGTTCATTCTATACTAGCCAGATACATTCCATCCTTCTTTTTGCACTCACTTCTTCTTACTTCCCTTACCTTTGTCGAGTTTTCGACGCTTTACTTGAGAACTCTTCCCCGTTTGAGTTGGGTGGTGCCGAGCCGCCACCTTTTTCGTACCCTTAACTGTAGGGGGTGGTTTTGTTGGCTTAGATTTAGTGGCTTTTCTGGGCGTCTTCGGCGTTGCATCTTTCGAGGTGGTGGGAGAATACAGCGTTGGGGATAATAACGAAGGTAACTTCTTATCCTCTTTGTCAGCAACGTAGTTTTCCATCCAGTCTCGAAACATATCAACCGGAAGTCGACTCCACCAGGTATATCCCTTGATTTCATGTTCACGACACGCCTGAACGAGGTTGGTTTTGGTCTTGATATTTGAAAAAAGCGGCTTCGTAATAGGATATATGAATCCCGTCTTTTCAAAATCGGGCCCGAATTGTGCGGGCCACGGACCTTTGTTCTCGTCACTTTTCTTTTCATCAGTACTACTACTGCTTGCTTGGCCCTCTTGTTGTTTCGCTTTCGATTGCACTTTGGTTCGGGCGCCTTGCTGTGCTCGTCGGAACTCCTGTAGGCTCGTAGGGATTTCCAGCAACTGATAATTAAATGGCGGTCTAAAACCACCACGTATCAATTCGGCCGCCATTCTCGGCCGTTTCCCAGTTGTCAATTCATCGTCCATTAGATCATCTCCCTTTCCATCATAACATAGCAGGTCATATCCAAAAGCAAGACACGTAGCATTTGCGGCGGTGAAAATCCCACAATTCCAATAGTCCTTTTGCTGTGCGCTGTTGGGACTTTCGTCGTTGGTACCTGTGCGCCATGGCCATTGACCAAAGAAAGGCCAAGATTGTTGGCGTTGTGGATCATTGGACTTGGTGAAATACAATCCCATGGCTAAGAACAGATTGAGGGGATATTCGGCTATTCTCTCTTGGTGATTCATTGGTAGGGTATCAATAAGGAAAAAGAATTTCTGCTTTGGTGCCATGCCCATTAGGAACCAGTGGCTATTTTTGTAGTATGGTATGAAAATGTAGTCCAGTTTATGGATGTCTGCAACATCAAGTCCTAGGCTATGGAGTTTATTTGCATGGTCCCGTATGACGACTTCTGGGTGGTGATGGTCTTTGTTGGGAAAAGTTTTGGAGTCGATTGTTATGCAACTGTAGTCGTCTTGGGAGATCTCGGGCTTTTTATTCTTTTCATATGAGCGCAATCTCCTTTTTCTATCACCGCTGCCTATATCATCATCCTCATGATTCCTCTTTTCACTCCCCTTGATCTTTGTACCCTTCTTTTTCCCTTGTTCCTCTTCCTCGGCCTCATTTTCACTATCACTCTCAACCTCTCCCCTATTACGTTTCTTTTCCCCATTTTTATACCTACATATCATCTCCACATACTCAACGTCCCACATGCACATCAGCCAAAAAATTATTTTTCTTCAAAGCTTCCTCATCTCACAGTACGGAAACATAAGCCGGGAAAAACTTACGGTGTCCGCTACTTCCGTTTTGATATTATCGGCGATAGTCCTATAGGATTTGTTATCCTGGCCAAAGTCCTCCATGATCTCGTAGAAATTCTTGTGCTTGAGCTTCACGTATTTTCTGTCAATCGCATAGGTTCCTCCGGGGTCGTTTCTCGATAGATCGACTACGCGTTCGTACCATTCTTTGGGAAGGCGTTGGAATTGTTCGCGGGATATATTAAGCTTTTCTTCGGGTGTCATTTTGATGTCTTCGTTTCCTTGATATTTGATATTTGGTACTTGATTCTTGCTTTGCAGTGGATGTATCGTATTGAATAGTATTTAGATTGCGGAATGGGGACTTGCAGTGACTTGATCAATGTATTATCTTTTTGGAAGAGGGTATATTACACTTTATTAGACAAGATGCTTCTATTGTACTCTACTTGCGAGCCATATATAGGGCTCGAGATAAAGATGTCAAAGAAACCTCTTTTCACTTTGTTATAGTGGGAGAAATGGCCGCATGTGGTTTGGTCTTTGTGCTGGTAAGGGCGTTCATCATCCATTGTGAGATTCCGGATGAACATTCTTTCGGCTGTGAGGTTGGTAAGGACTTCATACTCACAACCCTAAAGAATTGTAGATAGAATCCTAGTCATCCTGAATATCTAGCCCATCCAAACCTTTCATGTTCAGATCATTAAAGCAGGTT